>PVLC010007635.1:0-62347 GCA_004027655.1 Graphiurus murinus | reverse complement strand
ATTTAAGTTCTGTGTGTGTGTGTGTGTGTGTGTGTGTGTGTGTGTGTGTGTGAGACTGGGGATTGAACCCAGATGTATTCTGCCTTTGAGCTACACCCCAGCCCTGTTTATTATTATTTTGTTTTGTTTTGTTTTGAAACACAGTCTCTCTAGGTTGCTAAGAGTCTTACTATGTTGTTGAAGTTGACTTGAACCTACGATCCTCCTATCTCAGTTTTCCAAGTACTGGGATTACAGGTGTGCACAACCACACCTGGCTTGCTATTTTGTTTAACGAGGCAACAAATGTCTTTCTGTATCATGGCATAGTTCTGGAAGGATACACAAAACAGGCTGTACTTGTTGCCTCTGAGCTAGAGAAGCGTGCTGACTGTAGAATGAGGAGGGAAAGAGATTTACTTTCCATGATATGTCTGAAATGTTGTGCCATAAATATGCATTATAGCAAAGCAATTTTTAAGAGCCACTATTGCATTACTGTGGTATTATTGAGCTCTGTAGATACCATCTGCTTCCATATCTGTCTGACCTCCCCAGCCCCAACACACCAACACACACACACACACACACACACACACACACACACACACACACACGCAGAGCTGGTAAGGGATGGGCTGGTTCTGATACATTCCTATACTCCCCAGGGCTCAGTGTGGCACTTTGTATAGAGTGAATGCTGGGAAAACTCGAATGTGTGCTCATAGTGACCATCTATATGACGGCCCTGAATTAGCCTCTTCTCCTGGTATTCATGCTTTTGTGTAGTCCCTCCTGCATGGAAGAGGGATGACCTGTGTAACCTTTGTGATGTTTCCCTCTCTCTCCTGGACTGCCATCAACAGCCCTATGAGAAGTTCACAGGCAAGGGACTGGGGCCTCCTGCCAGCAGCCACAGAACTGAGTTGTCTTGGAGAAGATCCTCCAGCCAGTTAAGCCTTCAGGTGGCAGGAGACCAGGCTGAGTCTTGAGTGCAGGCTCTTGAGAGACCCTGAACCAGAATCACTGAGCTCAGCTGCTTCCAAATTTCTGACTCACAGAAACTGGCTGAGAATAAGTGTTTATCATGTTCTCAATTACTAAACTGTGGTAATTTGTCTTACAGCAACATATAACTAATACAATCGACAAGTACTTACTGTGTACCACTTCTGTGGGGAATGCAAGAGGAAAAGATAAAGTCCTGCCCTCAGGGAAGCAAATCATGTGCACTTTCATTCCTAGGCTCATTCCTTCCCTCAACCAACATTTTCTGCGCACTAACTGTGTACCTGCCCGTGATGAGTCTAACTCAGAGGACGCTGGCATGTATACTGTAGGACAATGGAGGGCCTCCTGGAGTGACGGAAATGTGTATCTTAATGGGGGTTAAGTTATACATATATATATGCTTTTATAAAAACTCAGCAAATGAAAGCTTAATCTTGTGCACTTTGTTACATGTAGCATTCGTTGAAATAATTTACTTTGAAATGCATTTTTTTAAAAAAGATGAACTGGGCTGGGTGTGATGGCACACACTTGTAATCCTGGTTCTTGGGAGGCTGAGACTGGAGGATCCAGGTTCTTGGCCAGCCTCAGCTACTTTGTGAGGCCCTCAGCAACTTAATGAGACCTTGTTTCAAAATAAAGAATAAAAACTAGGACTAAGGATGTAGCTCAGAGGTAGAATGCCCCTCGGTTCAATCCCTAGTACCGAAAAAAAAAAGATGAACTGGGCTGGGTATGAACTCAGCAGCACTGCAAAAAAATAAATAAATTGATGGACAGATGTGATAAAGCAAATAAAATGTTAATGGTAGAATGTAGGTGGTAAGTAAGGGGTTTCATTGCAAAATTCTTTTCTATTTCTGTACATTTCAAAATTTCATAATAATTTTTTTTTTTTTTTTTGCAGTACTGGGGATTGAACCCAGGGGCATTCTACCTCTGAGCTACACTCCCAGTCCTATTTTTTTATTCTTCATTTTTTAAACAAGGCCTCACTAAGTAGCTGAGGCTGGCCGAGAACCTGGATCCTCCAGTCTCACCCTCCCAAATGCTGGGATTACAAGCATGTGCCATCACACCACACATCACAGTTCATCTTTTTTAAAAAATGCATTTCAAAGTAAATTATTTCAACACATGTTACATGTAACAAAGTGCACAAGATTAAGCTTTCATTTGCATTTGCTGAGTTTTTATAAAAGCATATAATAATTTATTATTGTGTGAATCAGGCTCTCTCTCCTCCCAGCCTCGAATCTTTTTTTTTTTTTTTTTTTTTTTTTCGGTACTGGGGATTGAACTCAGGGGCATTCTACCTCCGAGCTATATCCCCAGCCCTATTTTTTATTCTTTATTTTGAAACACCAACAGGGTCTCACTAAGTTGCAGAGTGCCTCACTAGTTAACTGAGGCTGGCCTCAAACCCGGATCCTCTGGTCTCAGCCTCCCAAATGCTGGGATTACAAGCGTGCGCCACCACGCCCAGCTTCCAGCCTTGAATCTTGAAGAAAGCACATCCTACTCAGTACCTAAGACTGGGGTGAGGTGCATGAATTAACAGGGAACAAGCCTCATAATAAATTTCTAAACAAAAATTTTTGTTTCAGGGGAAGGACTCTTGACAACCGTATCTACCAATTCTATTATTATTATTATTATTATTATTTTAATTACACAAATAAAAACAAATGCAAGCCAGGTGTGAGGTGCACATCTGTAATCCCAGTACGTGGGAAGCTGAGACAGAAGGATTGTGGGTTCAAAGCCAGTCTCAGCAACTTAGCAAGACCTTGTTTCCAAATAAAAAATAAAATAGCTCAGAAGTAGAATGCCCCTGGGTTCAATCCCCAGCACCACATACACACATAAACACAGACACAATGATAAAAATTACTAATTAATTAATTAATTAAAAAATAGCCAGGAGTGGTGGTGCACACTTGTGATTCCAGTAGTTGGGAGGCTGAAGTAGGAAGGTCACAGTTTCAAGACCAGCCTCCGTAACTTAGTGAGGCTCTCAGCAACCTAGTGAGACTTTCAAAATAAAAAGGACTGGGGGTATAGTTCAAAGGTAGAATGTCCCTGGGTTCGATCTCCAGTACCACCACCAAAAAAAAAAAAAAGAAAGAAAGAAAGAAAGAAAAGAATGTCCTGGACTCAATCCCCAATACCACCTCCAAAAACAAAACACAAAACAAAAGCGTTGTAGTTTTTTAAAAAAAAAAAAAGGGAAAAAAAATTTATAGAAAAAGTCAACCTCTCCTGGATTTCAATGTGACAACCTCTCATTTCTTGTGGGCTGGGTAGCTTCCAGAACTTTCCCCTTGCATTTACATACATATATAGGGAAATACAAAGCCATGGGTTGTGTTTTTAGGCTTATACTCTCTACACTCTCCTGCGAATGTACTGTGGGGCTTGTTCCCTGTTAATTCATGCACCTTACCCCAGGCTTAGGTACTGAGTAGGATGTGCTTTCCTCAAGATTCGAGGCTGGAAGCCCGGCGTGGTGGCGCACACTTGTAATCCCAGCATTCGGGAGGCTGAGACCGGAGGATCCAGGTTCGAGGCCAGCCTCAACTACCTAGTGAGGCACTCTGCAACTTAGTGAGACCCTGTTTCAAAATAAAGAATAAAAATAGGGCTGGGGGTATAGCTTGGAGGTAGAATGCCCCTGAGTTCAATCCCCAGTACCACAAAAAAAAAAAAAAAGAAAGAAAGAAAAGAAAAAAAAGATTCAAGGCTGGGAGAGGAGAGGGCCTGATTCACACCCAGCAAGCCAGGAGCTGGAGCTCACCCGGCCCTCCTAGTGGCCAGGCCTGGGCACCCTGCTTGGATGTGTCCACCGCTCAGTGGGGGCGTGGATGCACCCGGGACCCTTTGTCTTGAAGAAAGCTGTAAGCGGGTCTGGCTCTGCCTCTCCCAAGAGGACCAGCCTGGCTCCAGAGCACTGGCCCAAGAGGAAGTCCGAGAAGCACTTCCTCTTTTCTGGGCCTCAGGAGACACTGGGGGATGGGAAGGGGGTGTGGTGACCATTCCCCAACACCCTAGGGAGACCCATCAGCTGGAGGTGGTCGCACAGCTGGGGGCAGAAAAACAACTTCATGGGTTCCCCCAGCATCCACTCTGCCCTCCTAGTCCCACCCTGCTCCTGAGCAGGAAATCAGCTGCCTCTAGATCAGGGCTCCTGGGAGGTCCTCTTCAGAACACCCCAGCCCGAACTCAGGGTCCCTCCCTCTTGATTCTACAGTTTCATGTGTCTCCCCTGCACCCAGCATCTTCCACTCTATATCTAAGTTATGGCTTCAGAGTCTGTCTTCCTAATTGGATTGTCCATTTTTGTGTTCCCAGACTGTGGCAGAAATGCACACAGTACATAAATAGTAATAGAATTAAAAAATGAAGAATTTGGGCCCCAGCGCTTGTGTTTACTGACTCTTTATAAACCCTGAGCTTCGGTTTCTTCATCTGTAAAATGAACATACAGACTACCTGCATGGAACTTGCAAAAAAGCAGAGACAACCAACAAATTAAACACGTGCCTATGTGCAATAGTGCTTGGTGGTGACGAGTTCTCTGGACAAAAATAAGGCAGAGTGGGGGCTAGAGAAGACTAAGAGAGGAGAAGATTTCTATAAAGAGGGTTGGGAACTGCTGGGGGCTGCTGTAAACTTCTCAAGGCTGACCTTTTCAGAGTTTGAGTTTCTGTGTGCCCCTCTGTAAGAGGAGGGCAGCAGTGAACTTCTTGGAAAGAGGTAACTGTGAGATGAATGCTGGCTATTTTGCAAATAAAAGGAGAAATATTCAAGTTGGGAAGTAATGATCATTGCTCTCTCCTCCACCCCCAGCCAGTTTTGAATACAGAATCATCAATAGTGATCCTAAAGAATTTAAAATATGAAATGCAAATACTAGGAAAATCTCTTGACCCGCTGCAAAGTGAAGCCTGCATTGTTTCCTGGCTCCTGCCCGCCCTCCAAGACTGAGCCCTGCCGCTAGTCCTCCATCCTGGGGCTCTCTCTGTACTCAACCAGCTACACACACACACACTTACTGCACTTTGTGTAGGGGTCACAAGCACAGCCATTGGAGGGGCACCAACAGCATGCCCACTGGGTTTGAATCCCAGCTCTGCCATGTTCTGACTCTGTGACCTTAGGTAAGTGTCTTAATCTCTGTGAGCTAGCCATTGATAATCATCCCTCTATATGAAAGATAAATGAAATAATGTCAACGAAGGCAAGCATATGGCTTGGTGAGGCAGGTGCTGTTATTCTACTTAGCAGGTAGAGGAATCAGGCAGAGAACCTGCCCAAAGTCCCAGCTAGTGGGAGGCAGTGAGTCCAGCCTCCATCTCTTCTCCATTCTTGGCCCCAGTGACAAGCACACACCAAATGCCTTTCTTAACTCTTCATCTTCTAAAAATGCTATCCAGGCTTAATTCTATCTTGTTCATGAAGTGTCTAATTTGGGTTTTATTTCTTTCAAAGGACTTTTCTTTTGCTAGGTACGGTGGTACACATCTATAATCTCAGTACTTGAAAGTCTAAGACAGGAGGATCATAGGTTCAAGGCCAACCTCAGTAACTTATCAAAGTCCTCAGCAACTTAGGGAAACCCTGTTTAAAAATAAAATAGGGCTGGGGAACTGCCCAATTTAGTCTCTGTGCTTTTATACTGTGAACCACTTTAATATATTAGCTATTCAGAAATTTTTTAAAAAGACCTTTTTTTTTTCTCTTTCTTTCTCTCTTCCTCCTCTCTCTTCTTCCTTCCTTCATTCCTTCATTCCTTCTTTCCTTCCTTCCTTCCCTCTTTCCCTCCTCCCTGTACTGGGAATTAAACCCAGGGTCATTATACCTCTGAGCCACACCCCCAGCCCTATTTTTTATTCTTTATTTGGACACAGGGTCTTACTAAGTTGTGGAGGGCCTCACTAAGTAGCTGAGGCTGGCTTCAAACCTGCGATCCTCCTCTCTTGGTCTCCCAAGTACTGAGATTACAAGTGTGCACCACCACACTCAGCTTTCTTTTCTTAAAAAGTATTTTGATTGAATTATAACTTACAGACCATACAATTCATTTGTTTAAGTTTTACAATGTAGTGGCTTTTGGCACATTCATAGAGATATGCAACCATCACCACAATCAATTTTAGAACATTTTCACCTCTCTCTCTCAAGAAGAAAAAAAGTCTGTGCTCACTAGCAGTCACCAGCTCGACGCAACCACGAAGCTGCTCTCTGTTTCAATTGCCTATTCTGGACATTTTATATAAATGGAATCATACAGCTGGCTATGGTGGTATATGCCTGTAATCTTCAGTACTTGAAAGGCTGAGACAGGAGGATCGCAGCTTTTAGGACAGTCTCAGAAAGTAGTGAGACTTTCATCAACCTAGCGAGATCCTGTTTCAAAATAGGGCTGGGGATGTAACTTGGAGGTAGAATTCCCCTGGGTTCAATCCCCAGTACAACAGTAAACAAAAATATAAATAAATAAATAAATAATGGAATCATACAATGTGTGATCTTTGGGGCTTAGTTTCTTTCAGTTAGCACAATGTTTTCAAAGTTTATCCATGTTGTAGTGTGGATCAGTGCTCCAGACCTCTTCATTGCCAAATAATATTCTGTTGTATGGACATGTCACATTTTGTTGAATCATTGGTGGACATTGGAGTTGTTTCTAGTTTTGGGCTGTTATGAATAATGAAGATTTCATTTACAGATCTTTGTGTAGACATGTATACCTAGGAATAGGATTGATGGATAATATGGTAATTATATGTTTAGCCTTTTGAATAACTGTCAGACTGCTTTCCAAAGTGGCTACACCTTTTACATTCCCACCAGAAGTGTGTGAGGCTTCTAATCTCTTCATATTCTTATTTTTGTTTTCATTTTTGATTTTCAGTACTGTTGCACCCAGGGGCATTCTGCCTCGGAGCTACACCCCAGATCTATTTCACTTTTTTAGTTAAGCAGGGTCTTGATAGTTTCTGAGAGTCTCACTAAATTACTGAGGCTGTCCTCGAACCTATGATCCTCCAGTCTTGGCTTCCCAAATACTGGGATTACAGGAGTGTGCCACCACACCCAGTTCTAACACTTGTTTTTATCTGTTTGTTTGTTTTTTTTTTATTTTAGCAATTCTAATGGATGTGAGTGGCAACTCATTATGGCTTTAATTCATGTTTTCTCAGGCATCTTTCCATGTCTTATTAGCCTTTTTTTTTTTTTTTTTTTTGCCGTACTGGGGATGGACCTGGGGGCATTCTACCTCCGAGCTACAGCCCCAACCCTATTTTTTATTCTTATTTTGAAACAGGGTCTCACTAAGTTGCAGAGGGCCTCACTAAGCAGCTGAGGCTGGCCGCAAACCTAGATCCTCCAGTCTCAGCCTCCCTAATGCTGGGATTACAAGCATGCGCCACCACGCTCAGCTCTCTTATTGGCCATTTGTATAGTGTCTTTGGAGAAATGTCTATTCAGACCTCTTGCCCATTTTTAAATTATGTTTTCTCTTTATTATTGAATCATAAGTATTATTTACATATTCAATAGCCAAGTCCCAGACAGGTGTGGTGGCATACACTTGTAATCCCAGCACTTGGGAGGCTGAGACAAGAGGCTAACAAGTTCGAGGACATGCCTCAGAGGCATAGCAAGGCCCTCAGCAAATTAGCAAGACCCCTTTTCAAAACAAAAATAAAAAGGGCTGGTGATATAGCTCTGAGGTAGACTGCCCCTAGGCTCAATCCCCAGTAACATACACACACACACACACACACACACACACACACACACACACCATACACACCAGTCCCTTACCAGAACTATGATTTTCAAATACTTTCTTCCATTCTATGGGTTGTCCTTTTCTTTTCTTGATAGTATCATGTGCTGAACAAAATATTTTAATTTTTATGAAATTTAAGTTATCTCCTTTCTTGTGTGTGTGTATGTGTGTGTTGTATAGTGTGTGTGTACTGGGGATTGAACCCAGGGGCATTCTACTTCTGACCTAAACCCCCATCCCTTTAATTTTTGTTTTGAAACAGGATCTCACTAGGTTGCTGAGGCTGGTCTGTAACCTGCAATCCTCCTGTCTTAACTGTCAGGTACTGAGATTACAGGAGTGTACCATCTCTTTTTTTTTTTTTTTGCGGTACTGGGGATTAAACTCAGGGGCATTCTACCTCCGAGCTATACCCCCAGCCCTATTTTTTATTCTCTTTTTTGAAACAGGGTCTTGCTAAGTTGCAGAGGGCCTCACTAGGTAGCTGAGGCTGGCCTCGAACCCAGATCCTCCCATCTCAGCCTCCCAAATGCTGGGATTACAAGCGTGCGCCACCACGCCCGGCACCATCTCTTTTATTCTGACATTTGTATCACATCCTAGAAGGTTTTGCCTAACCCAAGATCACAAAGACTTACTGCTATATTTTCTTCTAAGAGTTTTAGCTCATGCACTTAGCTCTATAATCCATTTCCACTTTGTGTGTGTGTGTGTGTGTGTGTGTGTGTGTGTGTGTGTGTGTGTGGTGTGTGAGGTAGGGGTCCAACTTCGTTCCTTTGCGTGTGGATATCCAGCTATTCCAGAACCACTTATTGAATAGAACTATTCTTTCCCCTCATTGAATTGTCTTGGCATTTTTTGTGGAAAGTCAACTAACCATAAACCTGAGGGTTTATATCTCTTACAACTGGGGTTTGATAGGAATTGTGTTCATCCATTTGGGGAGTACTGTCATCTTTTTTTAAATTTTTTTTTATTGGTGAATTGTAATCATATATCTTTGTTAGGTACAAGCTGGTAAAGGCACACATGCACACATTTCTCATTTAACCCTTCCCCAATTCCCTCCCCACTCCCTTGCCCTCCCTCCTTCTCAAGTTCGGTTTAGTGATTGATATGTTTGTGAAAGTACATCATGTGCATTAGGTGTCTCCCCTCCCTCCAGCACCTTCCATTAAGTCACCTTCTTTGCTCATCTAAGGTTTCTCCTAGGGATTCTTGTCTAGAATCCCTCTTATGTTCCACTTTCTCCCTAGCTTTCACATATTAGGGAGAGCATACGATTTTTTACTTTTTTTGACTGACTAATCTCATTTAGCATAATGTTTTCCAGTTCCATCCATTTCCCTGCAAATGACATGATTTTGTTCTTTATAGCTGAGTAAAATTCCATTGTGTACATATCCCATAGCTTTGTAATCCATTCATCTGTTGATGGACATCTTGGCTGGTTCCATAGTTTGGAAAAATATGGAACACTTCACGAATTTGCATGTCATCCCTGCACAGGGACCATGCTATTCTTCTCTGTATTGTTCCAATTTTTAGTATATGTGCTGCCGAAGTGAGCACAGTATTGTCATCTTAAAAACCTTAAGTTTTCTAATTCCTGAATATGGAACATCTTTCCTATCCCATGAGATGGTATTATTTAGAGCATAAGTTTCTGTCAAGAATGTTTTATGGTTTTCAGAGTATCTTGCACTTTTTTGTTAATTTTATTCCTGAGTATGTATGTATGTATGTATTTATTTTGCAGTATTTGGGGATCAGATCCGGGGCCTAAGCTAGTGTTTTACCAGAGTTACAGCTCCAGCTCTGAGTATTTCATACTTTTTTGTAATGTGCAAATAGAGTTTTTGCAACTTCATTTCAGGGTTGCTCATTGCTAGAATATAGAAATACAATTAGTTTTGATATATCTTTATTCTTTTTGACAGCTGCTTAGTATTCTGTTATTGTATTAACATGTTCCCAGTCCCTAGATAATGGACAGTCTTTTCCTAGTAAAAGTAATGCTACAATGACTCTCCTTGTACATACCATGAGGTTTCTTTGGCATACCGATCTTTTCTTTCTCCAAACTCTTAGAATTATCAGTTGCCACCACTTTTTTTTTTTTTTTTTTTTTTTTTGCGGTACTAGGGATTGAACTCAGGGGTGTTCTACCTCCGAGCTATACCCCTACTCCTATTTTTTTATTCTTTATTTTGAAACTGAGTCTCTCTAAGTTGCGGAGTGCCTCACTAGGTAGCTGAGGCTGGCCTCGAACCCGGATCCTCCGGTCTCAGCCTCCCGAATTCTGGGATTACATGCGTGCGCCACCACGCCCGGCTCAGTTGCCACCACTTTGACCCAAACAACCATCATCTTACCCTAGATGACTGTCCTAGCTTGCTCCCTGGGCTCCCTGTGGCACCTTTGCCCTCCAATCCATTCTCCACAACCCAGCAGCCAGATGGATCCTGTTAAAACACACACCAGCTGGAGGCCTGGAGGCATACCCTGTAATCCCAGTACCAGGAGGCTGAGAAAGAAGGATTGCAGATTCGAGGCCAGCCTCAGCAACTTAGCGAGACTGTTTCAAAATAAAAAGTAAAAAGGGCTGGGAGTATACCTCAGAGGTAGAACTTCCCTGAGTTTAATCCCGAGCACCAAAACAAGATAAAACAAAACAACACATACACATACACGAACACAAACACACACACACACACACACACACACACACACACACACACACACAACCATCAATTTGGCACTCTCCTCTGCTCAAAAGCCTCCAAAGCTCCCCTTTGGATCAGTTAAAATTTAATATTGACAGCAAGGCATTCAAGACCTTGACAGTCTGGCCCCACTACCTCTACAACCTTCTCCTCAACACTCCCCTGCACCTGCTACAGGCCTCTCAGTCTTGTAAGCACATCAACTGCTGTTGCCTTTGCTATTACTCCTCCTTCTGCTTAGAACACTTCCCAGATTATCATGAGACTCATTTCCCCAGTTCAGCTGGTCTTGATGGCATGCCAGCTCCTCAGAGAGACCTTCTCAGTCCACTCTGTCTTATGGCACAGACTTCCTCTCCCCACCCCCGCCCTCCTTCCTTTTTGTTATAACCCCTATTACCCTGGACAGAAGATGCATTCCAGTATCTGTTTATTGTCCATCTTCCCCTCCAGAATCTAAGTGTGTGTGTGTGTGTGTATGCATGCGTGATACTGGGGATTGAACTCAGGGACATTCTACCTCTGATCTACATCTCTAGACCTATTTTATTTGAAACAAGGACTCCTAAATTGTTGAAGGCCTTGCTAAATTGCTGAGGCTGTCCTTGAGTCTGCGACCCTCTTGTCTCAGCCTCCCTAATACTGGAATTACAGGTGTGCACCACCACACACAGTTCCAGAATATAAATTCTAAGAGTACAAGTAACTGATTTTGTTCCTCACTGTATCCTCTACATCAGAAATAGAGTGTGGCACATAAGTATTTGTTGGATGAGTGTGATCATGCCCATTCCCTGTTATAACCATCTGATGGCTTTTCATGGGTCTTAGAATAAAACCCACATTCCTCAGAGAGACCTACAAGGTTCCAAGTAACTTGACCAACCTCGTGGACCTCACCTTGGGCCTCTACCAACCTCACTGGGGGGCTTCAGACATGCAAGGCAGCATCCTGCCTTAAGACCTTATCAACACTGCACAACAAGCTACCCCCAAACCTAACAGATTGAACATTAAGAATGGTTTCTGTGTTCCAGGAGTCTGGGGCAGCCAATCATGGTGGTTGTGGCTGAGGTCTTTCATGAGGCTGCAGTCGACACATTGGCTGAGGCTGGAGGAGCTGTTTCCCAGTGGCTCATGTATGGGTGTGGGGATGGTTGCTGGAAGGAGCCCTCACTTCCTTTGCTGTGTGGGCCTCACAGCAGGACAGCTGGCCCCTCTAGAGGGAATGACCCAAGAGAAAGCCAGCCGAAAGCCACAGGGACCTACCTCATAAGTCATCCTCCATCCTTTCCACAGTATCTAATTGGTGACACAGATTAGCTCTATTCGGAATAGGAAAGGACTAGCTGCCCAAGGCACCATCTTGCAGCCTGGACGCCAAGCACCTACTGCTCCTTTGCCCTGTTTCTTTGCCTTGCTGGTCCCTGCTCAGCCTTCGGTGTCTGCTCAAAAGTTACCTCCTCTATCTTCCCCTGTTGGCCTCTCTAAAAGTCCCTCTATAGCTCTTATTACAATTCTTTTTTTTTTTTTTTTTTTTTTTTTTGCGGTACTGGGGATTGAACTCAGGGGCTTTCTACCTCCAAGCTATACCCCCAGTCCTATTTTTTATTCTTTATTTTGAAACAGGGTCTCACTAAGTTGCAGAGTGCCTCACTAGGTAGCTGAGGCTGGCCGCGAACCCGGATCCTCTGGTCTCAGCCTCCCGAATGCTGGGATTACAAGCGTGCGCCACCACACCCGGCTTCTCTTATTACAATTATTATCTGCCCTTATTTGTTTAATGTCCTGCACAAAGTGGGAAACCCTGAGGCCAGGAATGGTGGCTGCCTCATTCACTGCTGTTTCCCTAATTCCCAACCAGCACCCATCACTTAGTTGATGCTCAATAAGTGTCAACTAAGAGACTCAAAGACATCAAATGGTGTGCTCGTGGTTACACATCTAGGGATGGGAAGGGCACTAGAACCTGGGCCTCATTACTCCTGGTCCAAAAATGGCCTCTTGCCCTAGGACCTATTCAGTTCACCAAACTTCAGTCTCTGCAAAGTCACTCCAGGGTTCCTTGTATCCCATGTTCAAAAGAGTCCTTTACCTGCAGGGAAATACCTTCTTTTTAAAACCATATATTGAGCCGGGTATGGTGGTGCACGCTTGTAATTCTGGTACTTGGGAGGCTGAGACAGGAGGATCACAGGTTTGTAATCAGTCTCAGCAACTTAGTGAAGCCCTCTGCAACTCAGCGAGACTCTGTTTCAAAAATAAAGAATAAGAGCTGGGTGTGGTGGTGCACCCTTGTAATCCCAGTAGTTGGGAGGCTGAGACAGGAGGATAGCAGGTTCAAAGCCAGCCTCAGCTACTTAGTGAGGCCCTCTGCAACCTAGTGAGACCCTGTTTCAAAATAAAGAATAAAAAAATTGGACTGGGGGTGTAGCTTGGAGGTAGAATGCCCCTAGGTTCAATTCCCAGTACCACAACAAATAAATAAATAAATAGAACAAAAGGGACTGGGGTGCACCTCAGAGGTAGAATACCCCTGGGTTCCATCCCCAGTACAAAACAACAGCAACAACAACATATATTCCTTTTATCTCTCAACAAGGTAGGGTGTATCAAAGGTGACTTCCAAATTATACTCAAATCAATGTGCAGAGTCTAGAGTCTTAATGATATAGACAGAACGAATGAAATTGACCACCTACATACAGCGTGCTTAAGTACTTTACTTATGTTTGACTCTTGCAATGACTCCCCAAGATCAGTACTATTTTTGTTTTTTGTTTGTTTTCTGTGGTACTGGGGATTGAACCCAGAGGCATTCTGCCTTCAAGCTACACCCCCAGCCTGATTTTATTTCTTATTTGGAAGCAGTGTCTCACTAGGTTGATGAGAGTCTCACTACTTCCTGAGGCTGTCCTCGAACTTGTGATCTTCCTGTCTCAGCCTCCCAAGTACTGGGATTACAAGCATGCGCCACCACTCCCAGCTTGATCAGTACTATTTTTATTCCCACTTGACAGATGAAGAAACTGAGAATCAGGAAGGTGACCTGGTTTGTGCATCGCCCAGTTGGCTGATGGCAATTCTGTGTTTAAACTCTAGGCTGACTCCAAAAAATGCAGCTTTTAGCACCACTGCTTATGGTCATCTGTATTCCCCAGGACAATGAATGAGCAAATGAAGACACAAAATGCTTGTGACCCTAACGGCTGGTAAGGCAGTGCTTTAGGATAAAATTTGTAATTGTATAAATGTTTTTCAATGCAAACATCAAAGTTTGATGGGAAATTTTTAATTTAAAAGAATGACAATAAGCGGGCGTGGTGGTGCATGATTGTAATCCCAGCATTTGGGAGGCTGAGACCAGAGGATCCAGGTTCGCGGCCAGCCTCAGCTACCTAGTGAGGCACTCCTCAACTTAGTGAAACTCGGTTTCGAAATAAAGAATAAAAAATAGGGCTGGGGGTATAGCTCAGAGGTAGAATGCCCCTGAGTTCAATCCCCAGTACCACAAAAAAAAAATAGAATGGAGGATTGCAGGTTCAAGGCCAGCATGTGATAATTTAGAGAAACCCTGTTGGGTTCTGTTTCAAAATAATAGATAAGTTGGGCATGATGGTGCACACCTGTAATCCCAGTACTTGGGAGGCTGAGACAAGGACAACCTCAGCAACATAGACTCTGAGCAACCTAGCTGAGAGAGCTGGGGGTGTAACTCATAGATGAAATGCCCCTGGGTTCAATCCCCAGTATGGGAAAAAAAAAAAGAAAAAGAAAAAGCATTGGGAAACTGTCGGTGAATGAGGGAATATTCCGGTTTCCCGTGGTCCTTTGCCAACAGAATGGTGACTTCTGAAAAGAGATGCAGCTGATGCTGGTGATATGCCGATGATAACCCTTACAGTCCTGTGGGCTTTTCCCTGCATTTCTCTTTCTGGAGGCTCTAGTGGCTGGAGCATGCTTGGGGCAGGCTGGAAGTGCTGGAGGATTGAATGGCTCCACCGTACCCACACCCAGCATCTGAGAGGAGTTGCTGTATAAACGCCCAGCCTTTCACCTCAGTGGGATAACTCTGACATGGGTTTGCCCTGCCGCCTCCAGGGTTCCCCAGCAGGATGGGGCTCCAGCTGCCCGCAGTGGTAACTTACTCAACAATGCTTCCTTCTTCAGCTTCCTTCCCTTCGCCTGTCTCGTTCACCCACTCGCAGCCCAGTGAGTTCTGCAACTCCTAAATAAATTATCTTCACTGAGGTCCACACCCAGGGGCTGTGTCTGGGAAGCACAAGATCAGAGGATGATACTAAGGGTTGGTAAAGACAGGAGAAATGGCAGGAAAGGAGCAGGGCAGTGGCCATTCTGCAAGCAAAGCAAGAGACATTCTACCTCTGAGCTACACCCCCAGCTCTATTTTTTATTCTTTATTTTGAAACAGGGTCTCACTAAGTTGCAGAATGCCTCACTAGGTAGCTGAGGCTGGCTGCGAACCCGGATCGTCCGGTCTCAGCCTCCCAAATGCTGGGATTACAAGCGTGCGCCACCATTCCCTGGCTCGCAAAGCAAGTCTACACAGTTCCTACACAGGTCCACCAGGGGATGTGGGTGAGGACTCCACTGGCATTGTCTACACTGGGGCAAAATTGTGCACAATCTAAGCATCCATAACTAGGAAAATGCAACAGCAAACTTGGAGGATGTGAGCAGTGGCCATACAGCTGTTAACTCCAGCACTGTGACTAGAGACCAAGGGCAGTGACGGAATGGAACAGTACAACATTGAATAAGTATCACTGGAGTAAATGCAGCACACGCTGAAAACATCATCTTTTTTTTTTTTTTTTTTTTTTATTAAAAGAGCATACATAAGCCAGGCATGGTGGAGCACACCTGTAATTCCAGTACTTGGGAAGCTGAGACAGGAGAATTGAAGGTTCAAAGCCAGCCTCAGCAACTTACTGAGGTCCTCAGCAGCTTAGTAAGACCTTGTTTTGAAATAAAAAACAAAACAAGACAAAACAAAACAGGGCTGGGTGTATAGCTTAGAGGTAGAATGCTCCTGGGTTCAATCCCCAGTACCACAAAAAAAAAGAGGGGGACATACATATATTTAATCACATGCACTGACACAGAGGAGTAGTGTCATTGTCTTTCTCGCTCATGATTCTGTCCCCTCAGGGGACATTTGGCCATGTATGCAGACATTTTTGGTTGTCACAATTGGAAAGGGTGGTTGCTACTGGCCTCTAGTGAGTGGAGACCAGGTATACTATTAAACATCCTACCATGCACATCACAGTCCACCTTAACAAAGAATTATCCGGCCCAAAAGTCAGTCGTGCTGAGTTAGAGAAATCCTGCACACCCAGCCCCCAGAACAGTGCTCAGCACAGTACTACAGAACGTACACACGCATGCGTGGGCTGACTGGTAGCAGTGGGAATGGAGATGCGGTGGGATGCCTGCACATTTTGGAGGTGTGTGCCACAGAATTTAGGATGCCGGTCCTGGACTTTTCCAGGAGCCCATGTGCCCAGCCCTTGCCTGGTTCTGGTCATAGCCCATCCATTCCCACCCTCCCTGCCCCGCCCAGACTTCTCACGCCCTTCAACTTAGGAAGTCCTCTGAGTTGTCCCAAAGCCTGCCAGGAAGGAGCCCGGGAGGTTCCTGCGGGCTAGGAACTTTGCAAGTCCTTTGAATAGCGCTGGGCCTCTGTGTGTGCGCTCGCAGGCGCGCGCGGAAGCCGGGAAGGCAGGGCGGGGGCAGGGGGTGAGTACCGCTGACCACCTGAGTGTGGAAGGCTTGGGGAGCTGCGGGGGAGGGGGGTTCCTGGCGAGAAGGGAAGGACTGAAATGCAGGGAGATGGATCCGAATGCGTGGGGCGGGGAGGAGCGTCGGTAGAATCCCGCGAGAAGGTTGAGAAAGCCATAGGACCCTTCGGGGTGAGGGGTTGGAATCTTTGAAGAAACACATCACGAATTCTTTGATAGATGGTCAGAATCCCGAAGGGCAAGGTTGGAAATTTTGGATGGGTGGGATTCAAATCTTGGAGATTGAAACCCTTAGGACAGGAGAAGGGATGGGAATCACTCAGGAGCAATATTAGAATCCCGGGTTAGGGTTACCAATCTTGAGGACAGGGTTAGAGAATCCTTAAAAGAGACAGGGCAGGTTAAAAATGCTTCTGATGAGCCGGGCGTGGTGGCGCACGTTTGTAATCCCAGAACTTGGGAGGCTGAGACCGGAGGATACGGGTTCGCGGCCGGCCCTCCGCAACTTAGTGAGACCTGGTTTCAAAATAAATAGTTAAAAAAAAAAAAACAGAACTGGGGATGTAGCTCAGAGGTTCCATCCCCAGTACCGCAAAGAAAAAAAAAAAAAAAAAAAAGCAAAAAAGCTTCTGATGTGAAAGTAAAACTCCTGTGGGTTAGGATGGTGGGAGGAGACCAGGCGTTGGGGTTTTTGGGCCGGCGGGTTAGAATCCCTAAGCATCAGGTTAGAACTTAGAGAGGTAGGCGGACTGGGGTACCTTAGGGAAAGTGATCAGTATTGGGAGTAGGAGGGAGGGGTTGGGTTCGGATCTTGGCTGATGGGTAAAATCCTTGAGGGAAGATTTTTAGTCCTAAGGGTCGGGGTTAGGGTCCTCGGAGTAAGATTAGACGCCTTGGACGGGTGGGTTAAAAAGAAGTTCTTTGAAGGTGGATTTAGGACACTGAGAGCGAAAGGCTGAGGATCGGCCGGGTGGAGTTAGAATCTTAGGGGCGGTGTAGGACACTTTGGGGCGGGGTTTGCCTCTCTCAGGTCTGCTCGGGCGCTCAGCTGGCCAGTGGGCGCCACTGGGCTCTGGGTTCCAGCCGGGGTGCGTAGCTGACCCAGGCTTAGTGGGGAGTTCAGCTCGGGGAGACTGGGAGAAGCCTGTCGAAGCCCCCGGAGCGCAGCCCAGCCTCCTGTTCTTCAGTCAGGCGGCGTTCCTCCCGGCCCGCGAGCCGGGGCCCGGGGCTGCTGAGCTGGGGGGGCGCTCGAGCTGCGAGGATCCCGGCTGCCCGCGGGACCAGGAGCGGGCGCCCAGGTGAGCGAGGGGTCGGGCGGGGGCGCGGGGGCGAGCGCGCAGGGGGCCGGGCCGGTGGGGCCAGCGGGGCACTGGATGAGGCCGTCGTGGTGCGCGCCTTGCCCTGCGAGGGCTGAACTGCCGCCGTCCAGCTGCCAACCTGGGACTGGCGGAGGTGGGGAAGCTCGTGCCGCCGAGTGACTTCATGCTGGACCTGCACGATTCCAGGCTGTCCAGGTTCCCATTCTACAAAAGAAAAAGAAAGAGAGGGAGAGGGAGAGGGAGAGGGAGAGACAGAGACAGAGACCAGCAGGGGAGGGGAAGGCCCTTAGGGTTCCCAGTGGGGGTAGGGGACGGTTACGCAGGGTTGGCAGCAGGCTGGGTAAAGGGGCAGCTGGGCGGAGGCGTGATCACACCCAGGCGCGGCTGCAGCTGGGTGGCCAAGCCTGCACCTCCTCTTGCGCAGGCCCAGACCCCGGCAGGTCTAGGTTCAACCCCAGAACCTTGTCAATGAAGACCACAGAATGTCCACCCCCTTGCTTTCTTTCCTCTTCCTGAGACCTTGGGCAAGTCCCTGACGTTCCTCTCTGAATTCGTTTCCTCATCTGTAAAACGAGGCCACTTTAAGTCCCCTGGGCCTCCGGGAGCTGGAGTAGGTGAGAGGAGTGACGCTTGTGACAGTCCAGTGTGGCAGGCGGGCAGGGAGACTTCTGGGAGCAAACTGTCTGTTGGACCCTGGGCAGGGGATTGGACTTTCTGTGCTTCGTTCCACCGTTGTAGGGAGTGACAATAATAATAGAAGGCTGAGCAAGCGACCCTTGTCTGAAATGTTTGGGACCAGAAGCGTTTTAGATTTCAGGCATTTTCTGATTTTTTAATATTTGCAAGTACACGATGAGATATCTTGGAGATGAGACCCAAGTCTAAACACAGAATCCGTGTGTGTTTCATATATACCTTATATGAAGGAAGATATGCAGTACAGTATTTTTAGTGCACCTATGTTCTGACTGGAACCGGTCACAGGAGGCCAGGGTGGACTTTTCCATTTGTGATGTCAGGTCAGTGCTCAGAAAGCTTCAGATTGAGCCAGGCAGGTGGTGCCCACCTGTATGTAATCCCAGGATTTGGGAGACTGAGACAGGAGGATCGCAGGTTCAAGGCCAGCCTCGGCAACTTAGCTATACTCTGTTTCAAAATAAAAAGGAATGGGGATGTAGCTCAAAGGTAGAATGCTCCTGGGTTCAATCCCCAGTCCAAAATAAATAAATAAAATTACTAAACATAAAATGTAAGCCTGCCTATCTTGTTTCTTTCTCAGTCCTATTTCCCTCCCCAGAAGCAACCACTGTCAAGAACTATAGCCCTTCCAGTCTATTATCAATTTATTGCACATATATGTATGTATAGGCAATACATAGAATTGTTTTCTATGTTTTAAAGATCTATAGCAGTACCTCCTAATCCATGAGAGATGCATTCCACGACTCCCAAGTAGATGCCTGAAACTGTGGATAATACTGAACCCTATCTTTACATCACTTTATGGCTTCTCTTTGGCATAGCCACATTGCCAGCATCATTACTCTTGTGCTTTGGGGCCATTGCTTGAACACAAGCACTGTGACATCATCACAGTGGATCTGATAATCAAGACTATGTGATTACCAGGTGAGTAGCACATACAGCAGAAATACATTGGACAAAGGGATGATCAATGTCTCTCATGGGATGGAGGGAGTGATCGTGTGAGCTTTCATCATGCTGCTCAGAAGTGCACACAATTTAAAACTTATGAACTATTTCTGGAATCTTTCATTTTCCACTTTCACATCATTATCAGGCCTGGTGATGCATGCCTGTAATCCCAGTACTCAGGAGGCTGAGAAAAGAGGATCTCAAGTTTGAGAACAGCCTCGGGAACTTAGCAAGACCCCCAGTAACCTCAGCGAAACCCTGTTTCAAAATTAAAAATAAGCCGAGTGTGGTGGTGCACGCTTGTAATCTCAGTACTTGGGAGGCTGAGACAGGAGAATCACAGGTTCAAGGACAGCCTCAGCAAGTAGTGAGACTCTCATCAACCTAGTGAGACCCTATTTCAAAATAAGAATAAAATAGGGCTGGGGGTAGAACTCAGCGGTAGAACTCTAATCCCTGGGTTCAATCCTCAGCACCTAAATAAATAAATAAATAAATAAATAAATAAATAAATAAATGTAAAAAGGGTTGGGGTGTAGTTCAGAGGTAGAATACCCCTCGCTTTGATCCCCAGTACCTCTATGTATATTCAATCCCAGTTGACTATGGGTAACAGATAAGGAGGGACCACTGTGTATAAGTATTATCTAACTATGAGATTCTTCTGCAATTTTCCTTTCCTCTTCTTGTCAGGATCTATCTAAACTGTCAGAACCTATCCAAAATAGAGGTCTAATTCATTCTTTCTAACTACTGTGTAGTATTCCAGCAGGTGACCATCGTAAGTTTTTGTTTTTTTTCCTCATTCCCCTATCAATGGGCATTCAGGTTGCTCCCAGGTATTGCTGGAACCATTGCATATGTATGGCCTTGGGCACATACATATGCAGGTGTTTCTTGAAGAAAACACTAGGAAGCTGGACAGCACTCCAAAGGGGGCACCATCACTCTTTCCTTTGTGTAAGAGAAGTTCTAGAAGGGCCACTCAAGGAGTCTGGGGCAGAGAAGACCTCTCATCTCTCTCTAGATCTATGGCTGTTCTCCCAGGCCACATGCTCTCTGCTCCAATGAGGTGCATCCATCTTGCTCCCGTGCCTGATAC
This sequence comes from Graphiurus murinus, assembly GCA_004027655.1. Taxonomy (NCBI): domain Eukaryota; kingdom Metazoa; phylum Chordata; class Mammalia; order Rodentia; family Gliridae; genus Graphiurus; species Graphiurus murinus. Next base: position 41,987 of record PVLC010007635.1, on the reverse strand, counting down.
TTAGTAGGTATTCAAAAAGCAAGTGCATGGATTTTTTTTTTTTTTTTTTTTTTTTTGCGGTACTGGGGATTGAACTCAAGGGCATTCTACCTCTGAGCTACACCCCCAGCCCTATTTTTTATTCTTTATTTTGAAACCGGGTCTCACTAAGTTGCGGAGTGCCTCACTAGGTAGCTGAGGCTGGCCGCGAACCCGGATCCTCCAGTCTCAGCCTCCCAAATGCTGGGATTACAAGCGTGCGCCACCACGCCCAGCTGCATGGATTTTTAAATTACAAACATTTTAGTATATTTTATATATTCTTCTGTGTACTTTTTTTTAATATAGTTAACATAATGCTGCACATACAATTTTGATCCTACTTATGTACTTAGCATTACATTGTAAGCATTTTTCCCACATGATTAAAATGTCCTTGAATTTTTTTTTTTTTTTTTTGGTACTGGGGATTGAACTCAGGGGCATTCTACCTCCGAGCTATACCCCCAGCCCTATTTTTTTATTATTTTATTTTGAAACCGAGTCTCGCTAAGTTGTGGAGTACCTCACTAGGTAGCTGAGGCTGGCCTCGATCCTACGGTCTCAGCCTCCCGAATGCTGGGATTACAAGCGTGCGCCACCACGCCCGGCTTGTCCTTGAATTTTTAATGCTGCATAATATTCTGTTTAGATGCATCATAATTTTTTCAACTTTTCTAGACTAGCACTCTTAGATAGTTTGCAAATTTAAAAAGTTTTAAATTAGCCGAGTGTGGTGGCGCATGCTTGTAATCCCAGCATTTGGTAGGCTGAGACCACAGGATCTGGGTTCGCGGCCAGCTTCAGCTACCAAGTGAGGCCCTCTGCAACTTAGTGAGACCCTGTTTCAAAATAAAGAATAAAAAAATAGGGCTGGAGGTATAGCTTGGAGGTAGAATGCCCCTTAGTTCAATCCCTAGTACCGCAAAAAAAAAAAAAAAAAAAAAAGTTTTAAATTGAGGTGAAATTCACATAAATTTGCAAAATTAACCATTTTAAGGTAAACAATTCAGTGGCATTTAGGACATCCACAGTGTTGTATGGCCACCACCTCTAGGTAGTTCCAGAACATTTCAATACTCCAAAAGTAGTTACTACCATTAAGAATCCATTGAATGTTACTCCCACTACTCTATCCTCCAGCCCCTGGCAACCACCAATCTGCTTTTTATATCTGGATTAATTTATTCTGGGTATTTTGTATAATCATGCAACCCTTTGTGTCTGACTTCTTTCACTTAAGATAATGTTTTCAAGGTTCATTCACATGGTATAAGTATTAGGACTTCTTTTTGTGGATGAATCGTGGCATGGGTAGGCCACAGCCTGTTTATCCACTCTTGCATCCAAGGAGGTTTAGGTGTCTACCTTTCAGCTATTGTCAGTAGTGCCACAGAAGACATTTATTTGTTTGCACAGCTCTTTTCAGTTCCCTTGGACTTGTACCTAGGAGTAGAATTGCCAGGGTATAAGATCATCCTATGTCCAGCTCTTTGAGGAATTGACAAAATGTTCTCCAACCCTTTACATTCCTACCAGCATTGTACACGGGCTCCAGTTTTCCCCAATTATCACTAACACTTGCTACTTTCTGTAGCATTATTATCCCAGTGAATTGGAAAACATGAATCTTTTTTTTTGGGGGGGGGGAGATGCTATACGCTCAGCCCTATTTTTATTTTTTTTTTTAATTTGGAAACAGGGTCTCACTAAGTTGCTGAAACTGACCTCAAACCTGCAATCCTCTTATCTCAGGCTCCCAAGTACTGCGATTATACGCATGTGCTACCATGCCCAGCTACATGAATTTTGGTTATGTATGTGGTACTGGGGATTGAACCCAGGGCCTCACACACACTAGGCAAATGTTATACCATTGAGCTACACTTCCACGACCAACCACTCTGCTCTCTGGGGAGTGGGGAAGGGGTCACCCTACAGGGTGAGGAGAAGGGTATCTATATTTAGGCCAGGACTTGGACTGTGAGCTTCTAGCCATTTGCATTTTGTTGTTGTTTTGCGGCACTGAGGATTAAACCCAGGGGCATCCTACTTCTGAGCTACACCTCCAGCCCTATTTTTTATTCTTTATTTTAAAACAGGGTCTCACTAAGTTGCAGAGAGCCTCTCTGAATAGCTGAGGCTTGCTGAAAACCTGTGATCCTCCTGTCTTACCTTCCCAAGTACTGGGATTACAACTGTGCACCACTATGCCCTGGTTTGTTTGTTTTTTGTTGTTGTTGTTTTGTGGTGTTGGGGATTGAACTCAGGGGCATTCTACCTCTGAGCTATACCTCCAGCCCTATTTTTTTTTATTCTTTTTTTTTTTTTTTTTTTTTTTTTGTTTGCGGTACTGGGGATTGAACTCAGGGGCATTCTACCTCTGAGCTACACCCCCAGCCCTATTTTTTATTCTTTATTTTGAAACCGAGTCTCACTAAGTTGCGGAGTGCCTCACTAGGTAGCTGAGGCTGGCCACGAACCCGGATCCTCCGGTCTCAGCCTCCCGAATGCTGGGATTACAAGCGCGCGCCACCACGCCCGGCTCTATTCTTTTTATTTTAAAACAGGGTCTCACTAAGTTGTGGAGTGCCTCACTAGGTAGCTGAGGCTGGCCGCGAACCCGGATCCTCCGGTCTTAGCCTCCCAAATGCTGGGATTACAAGCGTGCGCCACCATGCCTGGCTTTGTTTTGTTGTGTGTGTGTGTGTGTGTGTGTGTGTGTGTGTGTGTGTGTTACTAAGGATTGAACCCAAGAGCATTCTACCTCTGAGCTACATCTCCAGCACTATTTTATTGTTATTTTTGTTATTTATTTATTTAGGTACTGGGGATTAAACCCAGGGGCATTCTACCTCTGAGCTACACCCCCAGTCCAATTTTTTAATTTTTATTTTGAAACAGAGTCTCGCTAGGTTGATGAGAGTCTCATTACTTGCAGAGACTGTCCTCAAACCTGCAATCCTCCTGTCTTAGCCTGCCAAGTACAGGGATTACCTGGTATCACTTGGTTGATGAGAGACTCCTTGTTGAGCCTGTCCTCAAACCTGTGATCCTCCTGTCTCAGCCTCCCAAGGGTGAGCCAACACCCTCAGCTGCCATTTGCACTTTTAAACCTCCACTCTCCAATCATGACAAGGCTTCCATTTTTCATAGAAAAGAAATGTGAAGCCTACAAGTAACTTTCCCAAAGTCACACAGCAAGTTAGTGGTACAATCTCTCTCAGCCTCCATCTTTCTAAACAAACCCCACAAGCCAGGTGTGGTGGCCCACGTTTGTAATTCCAATACTTAGGAGGCTGAGACAGGAGAATCACAGGTTTGAGGCCAGCCCCAGCAGTTTAGCAGGGCCCTTCACAACTTAGTGAGGACTTGTTTCAAAATAAAAAATAAAATAGGGCTGGGGAGGGGGGTGTAGCTCAGAGGTAGAATGTCCCTGGGTTCAGCCTCTGATACAAAAAAAAAAAAAAAAGGCTAGGGAGCTGGGACATTTGTCCCTGTCAGCCACTGATCAAAGGCATGACAATTCAGTCTGAAGTTGGTGGGCAGAGCAGGTACCAATAGCCACAGAGAAATCTCCTAGGTACAGAAACGCAGTTGTTGGAAGTCCAGCTAGGATGTTCCAACAAGGCAGAGCAGGGACAGCTCCTGCTTCCATGTACATGGATATAAATACAGAGGCAGAGGCAGGATGCTGGCAGAAGTTATCTGGGCAGGGGAAGGGAGGAGAGGTGGCCATGGGGAGTATGTGAAAGGAGTGATCCAAGGCACCTTAGATTTATAGGTAATGCTTGTTACTAGCGTGTGTGTGGCCTTGGGTTTGAGCACAGAGAGAAAGAGAGAGAGAGAGAGAGAGAGAGAGAGAGAGAGAGAGAGAGAGAGGATAAGGAAGAGGAGGGGGGAAGGGGGATGGAGAGAGAGAAAAGAAAGAAAGGAAGGAAGGGGATTTATCTATAATATACTCCTTAATTTTTTTTCTTTTTCGTGTGTGTGTGTGTGTGTGTGTGTGTGTGTGTGTGTGTGTGTGTGTTAGGTGCATTCTACCTCTGAGCTATACCTCATCCCTATTTTATTTTTTTCTTTTGAAACAGAGTCTCACTAAGTTGCAGAGGGCTCTCTAAGTTGCTGAGGCTGGCCACAAACCTGTGATTCTCCTGTCTCAGTCTCCTAAATACTGGGATCATAAGCATGTGCCTCCACACCTTGCTACAATGCTTAAATTTTTAACAAGAAGGTTATACCAGTGTTTTACTAGTTGATGAAAGGTAACTTTTAAAATAAAATTTGTATGTTCCAAAACATATAAGAAACTGAGGCTTGGAACTCTGTTGGATAAAAAAAAGAAGAAAAAAAAAAAAAGAAAGGGTCAAAGCATGTGTTTTTGTGGCTTTGAAGATTCTCCTTGTGAAGGACAGGTCAGGTGCAGCTGACCTTGGAAAAGTATGGCATCTTAGACCGAGAAGCTGCCCCTGGGGTGAGCAGCCACCATGTCCTGTCTCAAGAGGCCTAGGAGAGTGCTATGGACAGAGATAGACTGCCCCAAGGAGCTCAGGGTGGATGCAGTTAAGTGACGAGGGTTGTCGTCTCATCAGTAGATAAGTCTGTAGTGATGGGTGTATCTCGGTGGTAACCTGGGCAGGTGGGGCACGGCTGGAGAGGTGGGTTCCTGGAGGTGAGGCCTGAGGGACCACGCTTGTGTCTTTGAACCCGCTTGTTTGCTGACTCTCTTGCTTCTGGACACATGATGTGAGCGCAGAGCCTTGGGCTCTCCCTGTCTCTGCTTCCCACTGTTGTTCCCCGAGCTTCAGACCCAGAATCTTCAAAAAAAAACTGTGAGAAAATAAATCTTCCTTCCTCTAAGCTGTGTGGTCAGATCTATTAGATTATAGCAACAAGAATGTGTACTGAGGCAGAGAGCCTTTGTTCTTCTTCAAGCAGAAACACTGATAGCCCTTCCCAGTTTCTTTTTTTTCTTGTAGTACTTGGGATTGAACCCAGGGACACTCAACCGCTGAGCTACATACCCAGTTAATTAATTAATTAATTAATTTTTTAAAAATTTTATTTATTTATTTATTTTTTGGCGGAACTGGGGATTGAACTCAGGGGCATTCTACCTTCGAGCTATACCCCCAGTCCTATTTTTTATTCTTTATTTTGAAACCAAGTCTCACTAAGTTGCGGAGTGCCTCACTAGGTAGCTGAGGCTGGCCTCGAACCCGGATCCTCCAGTCTCAGCCTCCCGAATGCTGGGATTACAAGCGTGTGCCACCACGTCCGGCTATTTATTTTTTTTATTTTGAGATAGAGTTTTGCTAAGTTCCCCAGGCTGGTCTCGAACTTGCAATCCTCCTGCCTTAGCCTCTGGAGTTGCCAGTAAGCCCAGCTCTTCCCAGTTTAGACCACAGCTGTAAGTGTCGATTAGATGGGAAATTGGGGGGCACCCAGGGAATGACAGGCCCTTCACTCAGTTATTCCACAGGAGTTTATTGAGCACACACTGCATCCGAGTTGCCCAGTGAGAGAACAAAGCCCTCACCTTCACGTACCTCCACTCCATGAGAGACAGCACGAACAAGTCAACAGTTGTATTGGTTCAGGTCCTTTGAGAAACAGACACCCGAGGCCTCAGTGTGCTGGCAGCTTGTTAAAGGAGATGCCTGGGAAGGGGGGCCAGGCAAGGCCAGGAGAACACTGAGATGGCAAGGCAGATCTGAGCCCTAGTGAAGAAAAAAAGCAGAGCAGAATAGAAGGATGGGGAGAAGAGAGGAGGAGAAGGTTGGAGAGCTGGACCACACCCATAAACAGCTGCTGGGGAGTCCATGGCCACACCCGTAAACAGTGTCTCAGATATGGGCCTCCTGTCCAGAGATCCCCAGACATGGGCCTGCCCTGGTACCCCTACCCCACTGTGTCATTGGCTGGGAGCATCTCTTGGGAACAGTGATGCCCTCAAAGTGCAGCAGCTGGGCAGTTGACCTCTTTACTCTGAGAAGAAGGTAAGCCAAGAATGAGGAAGAAGTGATGACATTCGGGGCTGGGGCTCCTATCCTAACCAGGACGATGAGAGAAGCCCTCTCTGAGAAGGCGAGGTCTCTGAAGAGACCTACATGAAGAGTAGGAGGCTTTCTGGGTGGAGAATATTCCAGAAGGAACATGCCATGGCCCCAAGGTGAAAGTGGTTGGTGAGTGGAAGGATAGCCAGGCAGGTTTTGTGAACATGGAGTGGAGAGATGAGGAGAACACTGCAGGAGCCAGGTCTGCGAGTTTGTTGGGAGATGAGACCCTGGAGGTCTCCCCCACTGTGGAGGGGACTGGGCTTTGACCCCAAGTGAGATGGGGGCATTCAGAAAAGTAGAGGAGGGATGTGACTTGACCAACTTTTTTTTTTTTTGCAGTACTAGGGATTGAATTCAGGGGCATTCTACTTCCAAGTTACACCTCCAGCCCTATTTTTTATTCTTTTATTGTGAAACAGGGTCTCGCTAAGTTGCGAAGTGCCTCACTAGGTAGCTAAGACTGGCGGCGAACCTGGATCCTGTGGTCTCAGCCTCCCAAATGCTGGGATTACAAGTGTGCACCACCATGCCCGGCTTGACCAACATTTTTAAAGTCTCATTTAAGCTGGGCACCGTGGTACACACCTGTAATCCCAGTACTTGGGAAATGAGACAGAAGGATTATAGGCTCAAAGCCAGCCTCAGGAATTTAGTGAGTCCCTCGGCAACTTATTGAGACCTTGTTTCAAAATAAAATAGGAGCCGGGCGTGGTGGCACACGCTTGTAATCCCAGTATTCGGGAGGCTGAGACCGGAGGATCTAGGTTTGCGGCCAGCCTCAGCTACCTAGTGAGGCACTCCGCAACTTAGTGAGACTTGGTTTCAAAATAAAGAATAAAAAAAAAAATAGGGCTGGGGATGTAGCTCGGAGGTAGAATGCCCCTGAGTTCAATCCCCAGTACCGCAAATAAATAAATAAATAAATAAAATAGGGCTGGGGTGTAGCTCAGAGATAGAAGTTCCCAGTTCCACAATAAAATAAAATAAAAAATAAAAAGGGAGCCAGGTGTGGTGGCACACACTGTAATCCCAGGACTTGGGAGGCTGAGATGGAAGGATCCAGTTTTGCAGCCAGTCTCAGCTACTTAGTGAGGCACTCAGCAACTTAGTGAGACACTGTTTCAAAATAAAGAATAAAAAATAGGACTAGGGGTGTAGCTTGGAGGTAGAATGCCCCTGGGTTCAATCCCCAGTACCACAACAACAAAACAAAACAAAAATTCAGGCAGAAGGAGGATTTGAACCCAAATTTTTTTTTTTTTTTTTTTTTACTGGGGATGGAACCCAGGAGCATTTTACCTCTGAGCTACGCCTTCAGTCCTATTTTATTATTATTTTGAAACAGGGTCTCACTAAGTTGTGGAGAGCCTCACTAAGTAGCTGAGGCTGGCCACGAACCTGCGATCCTCCTGTCTCAGCCTCCCAAGTACTGGTATTACAAGCGTGCGCCACCACGCCCAGCTTAAACCCAAATTTTTGTGACTTCAAATCTCATCCTATGTTTTCCAAACTGTCCTGCCCCTCCCCTACCGACCTTAGAATAAAGTCACTCCAAGGAGGCTCGCAGTCACCCTGGCATTCTGGAATTGGTCAAATGACTGAGGAACTCAAGGGCTCTCTTCTAAAGTTGGTCAGACGTGCCAAGAACTTAGGTCATGTCAACAAGCTACTGGAACATGAGCATCTCAGAGCAGACTGTCTGGCTGAGCCAAGTAAATGATGGAGCGCCCTGCGTCCTGGTGTGTGAGGTTCTGTCACTCGCCTTCGTGTGAGCCAGGCCCCAACACTCACCACCTCTGGGGCTGGTGCTGCACACGTGTGGTACAGGTGTGAGTCTCCTAGCAGCCTTCCTGTCTACAAAATCAAGATTTTTTAGCTCTATCAGAAAGAAGCTGAGACTCCTCAAAGGGCGAAGACGAGGATCCAGGGGTGATCCCCAAATACCCACCAGAGACAACAGCCATGCGAGGATAAAGCTAGTTTATTTAGAAGACAGGGAAGCAGAGAACAGAGAGCAGCAAGGTTCTGAACCCCAGAAACCACTCAAGAACCTGGTCCCTGTTTGGGGAAGACTTTCAGCCCTGCCCCCACTGCTGAGCTGTTCCGAGAAGGCAAAGTTCCTCTAACTGGACAATCGTGAGCCGCAGACCCCTGGCGGTCACCTTCCTGAGCTTCCTGTTTGGGTTCCTCATTTCCTCCTTCCTCTTCATTGCCTGTAGTCTCTGGGGCAGACCCCAGCAGATAATGAGAAGCAAGAAAGCTGAGAGCTAGTCCTACCTGCCACTGACCAGCTAGGAAACCCTCATTGCCCCATCTGAAAAATGGGTTCATAATTCTTGTCTTCTGACTGCAACCAAATATGGTGAGATCTGTAGAGTGCAAGACATTCACCCCATGGTGCTCACAGAGGGCCCCTTCCGTGCCAGGCACTCTTCATGTGTGGCCTCGGTGCTGTCAGTTCAACGGGGTCCACATCCCACCCATCCTCATCTACTCTATGGATCTAGGGTCAGCTCAATTTCTCTTCTAAAAAGCCTGCTATAAGAGAAGTCTTTGCCGGCGGCCACTTATGTTTGAGTATGAATTACAACCCCTTGCAAGAATTTCTTCTGTATTCAACATTACTCTTTGATGTTTAAGGGTGTAAAAGTCCAACTCAAACTGGCTCAAGCAGAAGAGAGAGGTCATTGAAAAGTCTATAAGATATCAGCTTGAGACAGGGCTGGATCTGAGCTTGGGAACCTATGTTTGTCAATTTCTTGGCTCTGTCTTGCTGCTCCAAGCCTCTTTTCCAACCAAAGGTCACAGCCTAAATCTTCTTGACCAGGGTTGAGTCACATGCCCATATCTGATCTATTTCTGCAACTTGGATTGTCTAGACTCGATCACAGACCCATTCCTACAGCAGGGGTGGAAAGGCCAGAGTCAACTCCACCCCAATCCATGACTTGAGACTGGGGGAAAAGTAGTCCCTAAAAGAACACTTTAGGAGCTGCTATTAGAGGAAACGGGAGCAGATACCATGCAGGAAAAAACTGCAGTTGTCCCTTCCAGAGAACTTTTTCTCCAACTTCACATTTCACATTTGGAGAAACTGAGGCCCAGAGAGAACTTTGTCTAAAGTCACACTGCAGGCTTTTGGCAGGGAAGGGACAGATCCAAGTCTTCCCACTCCAGCTTTTGCAGACTTCTACTTAAGCATAGAAACTCTCAGCCAAGCATCTCTGGCCCACTCCATTCAGTCAGGCCCCGGCCTCTGCCCCTTGAGTTTGACTGAGAGCAGAGTGACAGTGGGACGCAGCCAGGGCAGGCCATCTGGCTGTCCTCATTTCCTCCCACACAGAACTGCAGGAGCTGGGGAAACCAGGAGCAGGTTTCAGGTCCCAGGAGTGGGCAGTGGCCTGAGGAAGTATCTTTGCCAGGGATCCGCAGTCCTGAGCCAGTGTGGGGCCAGAGGGCTACTTCTGCTCCTGGAGCCTGGTTTTGAACCACATTTGTAAAGAAACATGTATGTGGAGGTTTTAAAAAGTATTTTGCTTCCCTTCTTGCACAGGACCTCAGGCAAAGCTTGAGAAGCAAGTGTCTCCTGTTTTATAGGAAAGAAAATGAGGCTCAGAAAGGGGAAGTGATTTGCCCAAAGTCACATAGCAAGTTGGTGGCAGAACCAGAATCCAAACCTGCGTATCACAACCCCCAAGTTCAGCCTTCATGTCACTACATGGATGGATTTCAGATTTTAGCATGCATAAGAATTTCCTGCAGAACCGTTATGCTCTCGTTTCTGATTCATTCAGTCCAGTATGTGGTCCAGGAATAGGCAAGGATCAGTGAAGGCTATTTGGGGGCAAGTGGCAGAAACTAAACTCAAATCTGCTAAGGCAAGATGTGCATGGGGTGCACGCCTGTAATCCCAGTACTTGGGAAGCTGAGAAAGGAGGATCGCAGGTTCACGGCCAGCCTCAGCTACTTAGTGAGGCCCTCCGCAACTTAGTGAGACCCTGTTTCAAAAATAAAGAATAAAAAATAGGACTAGAGGTGTAGCTTGGAGATAGAATGCCCCTGGGTTCCATCCCCAGTACTGCAAAATAAATAAATAAATAAATAAAAATAAAAACTTAAAAAAGAGTTGGGGGGCAATATATGCCCCCCAGTAGAATGCCCCTGGGTTTGATCCCCAGTACCAAAAAAAAAAAATGGCTTAGGCAAAAGTGAGAATTTATTTGCTCATGAACCAGAACCAGACTGGGTGCTCAAGTGTGTCTTCAGGAATCACTCTGTCTCCATTTCTCAGCTCTGTTGTTCTCAGTAGTGGTTTCACTCTTTTGCAGCCCACCCTTCATGAAGTCAAGATGATTCCCAAGCTCCAAGCGTCTACATCGCAACAATCTTTATAGAGACTGCTTTTTTTTCCCTAATTTTTTCAGCAAAATGCCAGGCAGATTCAGAATGCCTCAGCAAGAATCACATACTTGCTTATAGCTAGACCAATCACTATAGCCAGGGAACAAGGGATTCTTTGATTAGCCAGGTCTGTATCAAATTGCCAATTCCTAAAGGCAGGAGTGGGGTTAACCCCTCAAACCTCATGCACTGAGTAGGAGAAGGCTGCTTCCCCAAGGGGAAACACAGGTGCTGTTGGAAGAGGGGTGGATGCTGAGGACGGACCAGCGGGAGGTGTTCATTAGACCATTTCCCAGCAGAATGCATGTGAAGATCATCTGTTAAACACCTTGGGAGGCGGGGCCTGAGGGTCTGCATTTCTTTTTTTCTTTTCTTTTCTTTTTATTTTTGGTACTGGGGGATTGAACCCAGGGGCATTCTACCTCTGAGCTATATACCCCCAGTCCTATTTTATTTATTTATTTTTGCAATACTGGAAATTGAACCCAGAGGCATTCTACCTCCAAGCTATACCCTCAGTCCTATTTTTAATTCTTTATTTTGAAACAGGGTCTCACTGAGTTGCAGAGGGCCTCACTAAGTAGCTGAGGCTGTCCTCAAACCTGCTATCCTCTTGTCTCAGCCTCCCAAGTACTGGGATTACAAGCCTGCACCACTATACTCCGCTTATTTTAATTTTTGAAACAATTTCTTACTAGGTTGCTGAGAATCTCACTATGTTGCTGAGGCTGTCCTCAAGTCTGCATCCTCCTATCTCAGCCTCCCAAGTCCTGGGATTACAGGTGTGTACCACGACACCCGACTGGGGTTCTGTCTTTCTTTCTTTTCTTTTCTTTTTTTTTTTTTTTTTTTTTTTTGCAGTTCTGGGGATTGAACCTAGGGGCATTCTACCTCTGAGCTATACCCCAGCTCTATTTTTTATTCCTTATTTTAAAACATGGTCTCACTAAGTTGCAAATGGTCTCATTAAGTAGCTGAGGCTGGCAGTGAACCTGTGATCCTCCTGTCTCAGCCTCTCAAGTACTGGGATTACAAGCGTGCGCCAGCACACCCAGCCTTGCTTTAACCATTTAAAGGCACAACTCATTGGCATGAAGTACAACTATCATTTGTGCAGCCATTTCCACATCCACCTCCAGAACTCTTTTCATCTTGTAAAACTTTAACTCTGTGCCCATTAAACACTAACTCCCTATGAAGTCACCATTCCACTTTCTGTCCTAATAGTTTCTTTGGAGTGTAATTCTGCACGTTCAGTCTTCCCTTCTCAACTCAGTTCCTGGAGCAGAAACCATGTCCTGGCAATTTTGCTGTCTACTGCAAAGAGCACTGTGCTCTGAGCCTGTGTCCATTCACTATCTGTGCATGACACACCTGCTGTGCGCCAGGCAGGCACTGAGCTAAGCACTCAAGCACACATATATGAGCAAGACCAGCCTTTACTGTGCAGGCATGTTGGAAACACCTGCATCTACACTGTTCAGTGCAGTAGCTTTGAGCCACTAGTGGTGACTGAGCACCTAAAAAGTGGCAAGTTACAACCGAAATTCATGTGTAACATACACTCCAGGATTTGAAGACTTAGTATAAAAGAAGAATGTAGGACAGGTAGTGAGCCTGTAGTCCCAGCTGTCCGGAGGATCACATGAGCTCAGGGGTTCCAGGCTAGCCTGAGTAACATGAGTCCCTGTCTCAAAGGAAAAAAAAAAAAAGTAAAATATCTCATTAATAAATTTTACATTGGCCAGCCTCAACTACTTAGTGAGGCCCTCCACAACTTAGTGAGACCCTGTTTCAAAATAAAGAATAAAAAATAGGGCTGGAGGTATAGCTCGGAGGTAGAATGCCCCCTGGGTTCAATCCCCAGTACGGCAAAAAAAAAAAATTAAATTTATTATATGTTTTTAATTTTTTTTGTATGTGTGGTACTGGGGATTAAACCCAGGTGCATTCTTCTTCTGAGCTACACCCTCAGCCTTGTTTTATTTCTATTTTGAAATGGTTTCTTGCTATATTGCTGAGGGCTTCACTACTTGCCTAGGCTGTCCTTGAACCTGTGATCCCCCTGTCTTACTTATTTTTCTTTTTTTGTGGTACTGGGGATAGAACCCAGGGATATTCTATCTCCAAACTACACCCCCAGCCTTATTTTTTATTCTTTATTTTGAAACAGGGACTCACTAAGTTGCAGAGGGCCTCACTAAGTAGCTAAGGCTGGCCACAATCCCTCGATCTTCCTGTCTCAGCCTCCTAAATACTGGGATTGCAAGTGTGTACCACAACACCTGGCTTCACTTACTTCTTTTTTACTTTTAAAAATATGGCTGTGGGGCTGAGAATGTCATTATGTCATTTGGTGGTGGCATTCATGAAACTCTGGGTTCTACCCCCAGTATTACACACACACACACAAATAATAATAAGATAAAACATTAAACCAGGCACAGTGTGCACATCTGTAATCCCAGTGAATCAGGAGGCTGAGGTAGGAGGACCTCAAGTTGGAGGCCAGCCTGGGGAACTTAGCAAGACACTGTCTCAATATAGAAAAAATTAAAAGGGCTAGGGGTATACTTCAGTGATAGAGCACCCCAGGTCCAATCTCTAATACCACATGAATGAATGAATGAATGAATGAATCTATAAATGATATATATGGCTCCCATGACATTTCCAGGTCTCGTGAACATGACAGTGGGCATGTCTGATGCCTCTGCCACATCAGGCAGTAGACATGGTTCTTTTGGTTTAGGAAGACAATCACATTTTATACAAATTTGACTCCTAGAGTTACATCACTTTATTTATTTTATTTTACTTTTTGCAGTACTGGGGATTGAACCCAGCCCCTTTTTATTTTTATTTATTTTTTTATTCTGAAACAGGATCTCAGTTACTGAGGTTGGTCTTGAACCTGAGGTCCTCCTGTCTCAGCCTCCCAAGAACTGGGATTACAGGTGTGCACTTGGTACCTGACTGTGTTTTATCACTTTTTTTGTGGTGAGGGTGGTACTAGGGGTTGAATCCAGGGGCATTTTACCTCTGAGCTACACCTCCAGTCCTATTTCTATTTTTTATTTTGAAACAAGGCCTTATTAAGTTTCTGAGACTGGCCTTGAACTTGCGATCCTCCTGTCTCAGCCTCCAAAATATTTGGATTATAAGTGTGCACCACCACACCTGGCTTTTTATCACTTTAAAATCACAGTTTGTTTTGCAGAATGGGACTGATGGGAATACTCTGTTTTAAACTGTTGTTCCTCTAGTGCTGCAGTCCCCTAGGCTTGTGGGCCCCAGGAACTGCAAAATGTGTTTGCTTTGTGCTCAGGGTAGCGCCACATTTGCTAAGAAGCAGAAATGGTTGTGGTTAAGGTTTCTATAGTGTCTACCATGGGCCAGCACTTTCACATTTATCAGCCCATCACCCTACGTGGTAGAAACCCTTGAGCTATGCGTGAACACAAGCCCTCAGGACACAGTGACCATTATGAATATGTAAATTGATTATGTAAATTACACTTACTAGGTGCTAATATGCGTAGGGCTGGGAATCCTGATGCTCACAGCTGCAGATGAGTGGGTGCTCAGAGAAGTGGAGGGAACTGCCCTATCTCACACAGCAGTGCTCTTCCCAGAACACCCTAATGTTGATCAGAATATATGAAATGTAATATAATTTTATGCCATGTAAAACTATACAAGATGTTGCTTAATTTCGCAAAATTGTAATACATATTTGTCACAAATCAAAGAGAGAGGTCGATTTCAATTTTAAATGCTGTCAAGTATATTATAAAACAATTATTAATTGTGATACTTTTTCAAATTAATGACCTAGTGTCCCAGCAGTCTAAATGTGTTTTTTACTCTATCCTCCAAAGAAAGCAGAAACTACTAGTGTCTTGAGGTAGCAAATCGTTCCCACTTCCCACCAGGAACAATGAATCCTGGTAAATAAAAGGACTCTTTTTCTAAAGTAACTCCCCTAAACCTAGGAATTTGGAATATTTTTTCTTTCTTAATCACAAATACATGTTTATTTTACCAAGATAAGTATAACTGAAATCCAGCTGGATTAGAAGAGGTTCACAGTTGTACAGAGACAGGAAAATGAGCAGTCCCTTGTGCAGTGGCTCACAGCCTGCTCTCACAGCAAATGCATGCACCCATTTAGAGGGGAAAAGGAAGCAGTTCTGCCACTTTTACAATTCAGTTTTGACTTCTATCAGTTTTGAGCCCCCCCCCATACTGGGGATTGAACCCAGGCGTGCTTTACCACTGAGCTATATCACCAGCCCTTTTTATTTTTAGGTTGAGATAAGGTCTCACTAAGTTGCCCAGGGAGGAACCTGTGATCCTGCTGCCTCAGCCTCCAGAGTAGCTGAGATTACAGACCTGCATCACCACGCCCAGCAAAAACGTTTTCTTTAAATAATTTTAATTTGGGGGTGGGGGCACTGGGGATCAAATCCAGGGGTATTCTACCTCTTGCAGGTGTGTACCACTACACCCAGCTTCTTTACGCATTTTTAAGTCATGTGTGGTGGTGCACACCTGTAATTCTAGTACTTGAGAGACTGAAACAGGAGGATTACAGGTTTGAGGCCAGCCTCGGTAACTTAGCAAGACCCTCAGCAACTTAGTGAGACCCTGATTAAAAATAAAATAGGAGCTGGGCATGGTGGCACATACTTGTAATCCCAATACTTGGGAGGCTGAGGAGACCTGGGGATTGCAGCCTCAGCAACTTAGTGAGGCTATCAGCAACTTAGGAAGAACCTGTTTCCAAATAAAAAATAAAATAGGGCTGGGGGTGTAGCTTGGAGGTAGAATGCCCCTGGGTTCAACCTCCAGTACAAAAAAAAAAAAGAAGAAGAAGAAAGAAAGAGAAAAGGTAAAATACTCATTTTTTTAATTGAGTAAATGAATGGATGGCCAAATTAGCCTGGAGAGAGAGAGAGAGAAGAGAGAAAGGAGGAAGGAAGGAAGGAAGGAAGGAAGGAAGGAAGGAAGGAAGGGAGGGAGGGAGGGAGGGAGGGAGGGAGGAAGGGGAAGGGAAGGGAAGGGAAGGGAAGGGAAGGGAGGGAGGGAGGAAGGAGGGAAGGAAGGCCAATTAGAAAATGGTACTAGGAGCTGGGCCTGGGGATTGCAGCCTCAGCAACGTAGTGAGGCTATCAGCAACTCAGGAAGAACCTGTTTCCAAATAAAAAATAAAATAGGTGGCGCACGTTTGTAATCCCAGTACTTGGGAGGCTGAGACCGGAGGATCCCAGTTCGCAGCCTGCCTCAGCTGCTTAGTGACGCCCTCCGCAACTTAGTGAGACCCTGTTTCAAAAATAAAGAATAAAAAATAGGCGCTGGGCATGTAGCTTGGAGGTAGAATGCCCCTGGGTTCAATCCCCAGTACTACAAAAAAAAAAAAAAAAAAAAAAGAAAGAAAGAAAAGAAAATGATACTAGGAATATGGTGCCTTGATTATTATTCAGCTAGATTATTAGAGCCACATTACAAGACCTCATCTTTGTAATTTATTACATAATGGCTAGTTTTTTTCTGCTGGTGGCTCTCAGCCTGGGACTGTGCCCAGAGGCTTTCCCAGCCCTCCAACACCTGCCAATAGCTTATATGATTATCCACATCTTGTCCACGGGAACTGAGACAGGTGGAGGGGCAGGAAGAGGGATAAGTAAGGTGCCTACCTCTCACACCCCATCTGCTCTGAGCTTCCACCCGTGACACTTCCGTTGTCCCTGTGATCAACCCCCTCGATAAACTCCACATTACATTGGTCGTTGGTAGCCAGGCCTGGGGAGGCTGACGACTCTGGCCCAGTGTGCCACAGCATGCGTGGACGTGGGGAAGCTCAGAAGAGTCTGGGACGAGTGAGCTCGGGGTGGGGCTGGCAGGCGGCATCAAGCTGAGGAAGGCAAGGGAGAGCCAGCTGAGTGTGGCATAAGACCCTGCTGCCTGTGGTTCTGCTCAGCCTGGGCCCCTTCTCTTCTGTCTGCCGCAGGATGGGGTGCATGAAGTCCAAGCTCCTGCGGAATGGAGGCAAGGTCTCAAAAACTGAGCTGAACACCAGCCCGCACAGCCCTGTGTATGTGCCAGACCCTACGTCCCCCATCAAGCCGGTAAGTAGAGGAGGAGTCTGCATCCCCAATGCTGCAGGTGCTGCCTGCCGCCACCTTAGCCTCCTCCTCCCCAAGGCTGGGCAGGGTGTACCTTTCCAGGCAAGGGTCGCTTCCCACCCTGCAGCCCAGGCCTGGCTGGTCAGTGTGAGCTCCACTACCCAGACGGAGTGGGCACCATGGCCCAGCCTGGTCCAACGAAAGCAGATCTAGGGGTAATTCGTGACAGGACTGATAATAGTAGCAGTTGTGGAAGCAACAGCAACAGCACCATCACAGCCGGGCGTGGTGGCCCGCCCCATAATCCCAGTACTTGGGAGGCTGAGACTGGTTGAAGACCAGTCTCAGCAACTTAGTGAGACCCTGTTTCCAAGTTTAAAAAAAAAATTTTTTTTTTTTAAGTACTGGCGATGTAGCTTGGAGGTAGAATGCCCCTGGGTTCATTCCCCAGTACCACAAAAAAAGAGAACACCATTACATCTTATCACAACAGTAATAGTGGGAGTCAAGGCTAGAGATGTGGCTCAGTAGTAGAGGGGCTTTCCTGATATGTCTGAGGTCCTGCATTCAACCCCCAGCACTGCAAAAAAAAAAAAAAAAAAAAGTAAAATAAAATAAAAATAATGTGAGTATAGCAGCAGCAGGATCAATAGCAAGAGTAGGAAATAAGAATCCTAGCAGAGGTATTTTCTTACTTTGTGCCTGGACAGAGCTGACCAGAACTAAGCACTACCCTAGAGTAGTACTATTGTAGGTAACAACTTGCATTCTATCCATTTTACAGATGAGGCACAGAGATTAAATGACTTGCCTAAGGCCACATGGTCAGCAAAGGGTAGAGCCATGATTCAAACCTGGGCAGTGTAGTTCCTAAGTACCAGTGGTAGGAGCAAGAGAAATCGAGGCAGAAGCAAATGCTAATGGCAGGCACAGTAGTCATGCGGTGACTGTGCTGTTGAGACCAGGGTTGGCAGTGGTGGTGGCCATGGTAGTTACCACTAGCAATGGTGATTGTGATAATCATTGTCATGAGAGCAGTAATCCCAGAAATCCCAGTATTTAGGAGGCTGAGACAGGAGGATCACAGGTTCGAGAAAAGCTTCAGCAACTTAGCAAGATTCTCAGCAACCTAGCAAGACCCTGTTTCAAAATGAAAATTAAAAAGGGCTGGGGATGTAGCTTGGAGGTAGAATGCTCCTGGATTCAATTCCCAGTACAAAAAATATATATATACTAATAAAGTTCACTGACCTTATCACAGCGGTAATAGCGGTGTATAATTCAATTGTTGCTATTCTTTCAGTGCCTAGTATGTTCCAAGCACAGGGGTAAAGTGTTTCCCTATCAGCATCCTCACCAAAAGCTGGGAAGCAGGAATTATGCCACTTTACAGCCAGGGAGACCAAGCTCAAAATATTAAATGGGCCAAGAGCAGTAGTGCACACCTCCAATCCCAGTACGTAGGAGGCCAGGACAGGAAGGTTGCAGGTTCAAGGCCAGTCTCAGCAACTTAGCAAGATTCTGTTTCAAAATAAAATAGGGCTGGGGTTATTGCTTGGAGGTAGAACACCCCTGGGCTCCATCCCCAGTTACACACACACATACACACACACACACACACACACACACACACACACACACACACACACACAGGTTAAATGGTCCCAGGAGTCACACAGTTAGGACCCCAAATTGAAGTTCTCTGCACTCTGTGCCCCTCCATCCTCAGGTAAGGCTCAGATTAGATTGGGGGAGGTTGGCCACAGCTTGATGCTTCCCAGGGGAGGGATACACTTCTTCTGTGATGGCCCCTTAAAAAGTTCTTCATGTTGAAAGAAGGCTTGCTACTCCACACCCCTTACTTCTTGGTTCCAAACCTACCCCTTAGTCTGCCCCAAACACATCCACTCCCTTTGCCCTATCACAGTTTATAGAAACTGAAGGCAAAGATCTCATCCCAATTCACCCATCACTTCCTTCTCTAAACATGATACCTCAAACAGGACTCATTCTGGAAAAGGACGAATAATGGAATAGTCACCGCTCTCTAACATTAACCTCTATTAACACAGCCCGAGATCATACGAACTTTTTACACCAGTGTTGTCCTGAGTTTACTGCAGACCATTAACCCTGCCACTCCCAGACCTGCTACCCTCCTAACCTGTGAGCCCGGGGGCCCGTTCTGTGGCGAGGGCTCCAGGCTCTCAGGTCCCCAGAGACCCTCTGACTTGTCACCTGTAGGAGGCAAAGCGTATCTCCCACCAGTTTCTGGTTGTCCATTCTGAACACCAGATTTAAGGGCTGCAGATATCAGAGATTCATTGTTCCACTGCTGCAGGGCACTGCTTAGAAGTAAGTTAGTCCAATGTTCCTCAGAGAAAGGGTTCCCAAGCCCAGCCAGTGTAACAAACAATGTGTGGAGCAGCCTCCTTCCCTGCAGACTCCTCAGAGCCTTTGTGAATCTTTGTAATGGACTTAGTGAGTCTTCCAAAAATCATGCATTTCTCGGTGTTTCCTAAACATGTCTCTTCAAATAAATGTTCAGTGATGTGCTTAACACACAAATACAGTCTCCTTGAAATAAAGAATCACCAATTACAGTTGAAGCTACAGTGTCCACTAGCCAGTGCTTCTCTCCCCAGAAGGGTCAGCCCTCAAAAGAACCAACTGTTTTCAGCTTGGTGAGGAACCTTGCAAACCTTTTCCATGAATTTACACTCATGCCCATCTAGTATGTGCTTGCAGAAGATACTGAGGATGTGTGCACATGTTTTATACACACATATTACATGGTCATTCTGTGAACTTTTTTACCCAACAATGTGTCTTTGAAGTCAGTCATATCAATAATGAATTTTGACCTTTCTCTTCTAACAGATGCTTAGAGCATCATGGTGTAGGCGTCAGTTCCCCTTTGGATGGACACTTAGATTGTTTCATAAACTTAATGAAGCCTTTACTTATGGGAAATATGGGTGGATCTACAATGTCTTCACACATACCTTGGAAAACACTGATTTGGGCCAACTCCCTCACTGTCTGTGAAGGGGAAAAGGCAATCCGGTGTCCTCCAGCATGTCCAAGGCTGAGGGCAGAGGCCACAACTCAAGAAACCTGGATCCTTGTGCTGCCTCTAACTCTGCTATGTTTGTGACTGTGGGCATGGACTCAGCCTCTCTGGGCCTCCTCCCACCCGTGCACATGGCTGGTGTAACATGCTCTGTGGTGTCCTTTTCAAACAGGGCTTCTGTGGCTCCTTGTGCATTCTCAGATTCTTTTCCTTTTTCCATTTCTTCTCTTTAGGGGCCTAACAATAACAATGGCAACCCACCAGGATTTGCAGAGGGTGAGTATCTGGCAAGGTGGTGTGCCATGGAGAGGGTTAGGAAAGTTCTCAGTCAGAGATTGAGGCAAAAATCCCAAAGAGTCAGCCTGGCATGGTGGCACATACTTGTAATCCCAGTACTTGAGAGGCTGAGAAAGGAGGATACTAGGTTCAAGGTCAGCCTTAGCAACTTTGTGAGACCCTGTCTCAAAATTAAAAAAAGTCTGAAGCTAGGCATGATGGCGCACGTTTGTAATCCCAGTACTTGGGATTACAGAAGGATTGCAGGTTCGAGGACAGCCTCAGCAACTTAATGAGGCCCTTTGCAACTTAATGAGATCCTGTTTCAAAGTAAAAAATAGAATAGGGCTGGGAGTGTAACTCAGAGGTAGAATGCCCCTGAGTTTAATCCCCAGCACCAAAATAATAATAATAATAATAATAATAATAATAATAATAATAATAATAATAATGATGATGCTGGGGGTGGAACTCAGTGATATAGTTCTCCTGGGTTCAATCCCCAGTAACATTTCTCCACCTCCGCTCTCCCCTCCAAATCACAAAGAGTCAAAACCACCCTGAACATCCCCTAAATTGCTCTGGGAGTTCTTTGCCTAGGCACTTATGTATCTGCAACACTGTCCAGTAACATGAACAAAACCCTGTTAGTTTAGACTCTGGAACCATGCCCAGCATGGTAAGATGCCGCTTATACTACGAGACAGGTGTGTGGGTGAGTCTAGAGCTGGGCGCCAGGTGCTGGCAGGGGGACGCCCAGGCAGTGGGTGTGCTCAGATGGAGCCCCGTGTCTCCCCTGTGTCTCCTATCTTGGCAGGTTCTGAGGACTTCATCGTGGTTGCTCTGTATGATTATGAGGCCATTCACCAGGAAGATCTCAGCTTCCAGAAGGGGGACCAGCTGGCAGTCCTGGAGGAGTGAGTCCCCACCCAGTCCCCTGAAGACACACCGGCCTCCAAGTCTCAATCATGTTCTTTTGCGATTCAGTAAAGAACCCAATAGGCTATCTTACACTGGGGATAAGTGGCTGATGAGAGCCTGGTTGTATCGAGGAGGAAGAATTTGCCATAGCCCTGGATGGAACCTCTACAAAAGGGGTCCAAGAGACAGCTCTCCTGGGAAGCCTTCTTAAGGGCTCTGGGGTCACCTGCAGGCCTCCCTATGGGCCAGTCCCTGTCGAGGGGACTTTGCATGCAGAAATCCTTGGGGCTCTGTGTTTGCCATCTCTGCCTCACAGCCCCAGCTGAACCACTGAGACTCCGTGAGCACAGGGCCCTGCCTGGGTCAGGCTAGTCAGGCCAGAGCCGCAAGTCTGGGGAAGAGGAGCCAGGCCAGAGACCCAGGCCTCATGCTGTGAATTCAGGACAAAACCTCAGTGCTCAGTGGGGTCTGTGTCGAGATCCCTACCCTAGTCTTGGGGCACATGCTGGGGGATAGGATGGTCCTGTCCCTCACCCTACTGGCTTCCTGTGGGTATGATGCTCTCTAGGCCAAGGTGGGGTGCTGCAGAGACTGGAGAATGCCCCTGACCCCATCTCCCTCCTATCCCTCAGGTCTGGGGAATGGTGGAGGGCAAAATCTCTGGCCACTCAGAAAGAGGGCTACATCCCAAGCAACTACGTGGCCCGTGTGAACTCTCTGGAGACAGAGGAGTAAGTATTCCATTCTGGCCTTCCAGAAGGAAGCATAAGCAAAGCCAGCCTTGTTCTCACCTCAGGGCCTTTGCACACACTGTCTACCTGCCTGCCACAGCTTTCCCAGGGCTCTTGGCTTGGCTGGCTCCTTCTTGTTCCTTAGGCTCTCAGAGAGGAATCAGTATACAAAGGTAAAAAATTAATGTAATAGAATTAAATCACATAATGTACATAAAACTTAACATAATGCCTAGTATAGCGACATTAATAGTGACATCTGCTGTTATTGAACTTTTCTAGACAGTGATTCTTAATTCTATGCAGAGTTGCATCTACTTTATATCATTCCTTTTTTCTTTTAAAAATGTTATTATAAGCCAGGTATGGTGGCACATGCCTGTAATCCTAGCACTTGGGAAGCTGAAACAAGAGGATCACGGGTTCAAGAAGAGCCTCAGCAACTTAGTGTGGCCCTCACCAACTTAGTGAGACCCTGTTTCAAAAATAAAAAATAAGCCGGGCATGGTGGCGCACACTTGTAATCCCAGTACTTGGGAGGCTGAGACAGGAGGATTCGGGTTCACGGCCAGCCTCAGCTACTTGGTGAGGCCCTCTATAACTTAGTGAGACCCTGTTTCAAAATAAAGAATAGAGCCGGGCATGGTGGTGCAGGCTTGTAATCCAGCATTTGGGAGGCTGAGACTGGAGGATCTGGGTTCGAGGCCAGCCTCAGCTGCTTAGTGAGGCCCTCTGCAACTTAGTGAGATCTTGTTTCAAAATAAAGAATAAAAAATAGGGCTGGGGCTGTGGCTCGGAGGTAGAATGCCCCTGAATTCAATCCCCAGTACCGAAAAAAATAAATAAATAAAATAAGGCTGGGAGTGTAGCTCAGAGGCAGAATTCCCATGGATTCAATCCCTACTACTGTGCACACACACACACACACATACACACACACACACACACACACACACACTTTATTATAAATAAATTTAAGCATGTAAAAGTAGACAACAGTGAATAAAAAATAAGTTCCTTCCCCAAATTGCGTAGACTGCAGTCCGGTGAAACACCTGTTTTCACATCAGTGTGCAGTGTGTGTGTGTGTGTGTGTGTGTGTGTGTGTGTGTGTGTGTATGTGTGTTACTGGGGATTGAATCTAGGGGTATTCTACCTCTGAGCTACACCCCAGCCCTATTTTATCTTTTACTTTGAAACAGGTCTCACTAAGTTGCTGAGGTCATCACAAGGTTATTGAGGCTATCCTCGAACCAGCAATCCTCTTGTCTCAGCCTCCCAAGTACTGGCATTACAGGCGTGTGCCACTATGCCTGGCTTCACATCAACTATTTTGATAATAGTTACTATTTTGATAATAGTAAAGTGCTGCTGTGAGACACCAGGCCCTTGGCTGGGCCCCACGTGGCCAGGTGCCCTGGGTGAGCTGAACGGGGCTGCACACCCCAACTCACAAGCATCCTCATCTCTTTCCACTAGGTGGTTCTTCAAGGGCATCAGCCGGAAGGATGCAGAGCGCCACCTCCTGGCTCCAGGCAACGTGCTGGGCTCCTTCATGATCCGGGACAGTGAGACCACAAAAGGTGACTCCAGCCTTCCCTCTTGTCCAGTGCCCCACACATGATGCCACCATCCCTCCCTTGAAAAATGCTCTGGAGAGGGCTGAACAACTGGACCAGGTGGCCATGGCTGCTAGGTGTTCTCCTGCCCTTTGCCACTCTGAGCCGGGGAAAGTTGAGGGTCTGTGCCTGGCTTGGCCCTTCTCAGTCCCTGGAGTTGCAAGCTTCGAAGGCAAGGAAGTTGTTCACAGGGTTTGGGCCCCCAAAACAAAGGAACAGGAAACAAAGTCTTGCTGAAACTTGATCTTCACTAGCTTGTTTGTTTGTTTGTTTTTGGTACTGGGAATTGAACCCAGGGGCATTCTGCCTCTGAGCTACACCCTCAGCCCTATTTTATTTTTTAGTTTGAAACAGGCTCACGAAGTTGCAAAGGACCTTGCTAAGTTGCTGAGTCTGACCAAGAATCTGTGATCTTCCTGTCTGAACCTCCCAAGGAATAGGATTACAAGGGTGCACTCCCATACTTGGCTTAGCCTTTTTATTTTTTTATTTTGAGATAGTGTCTTGCCTAGTTGCCCAGGCTGAGGCAGAAGGATTAAGTTTGAGCCAGCCTGGACAATTTAACAAGACACTGTAAAGTTGTGCTCTGTGGATAAAATCCGAAATCACAAGAATCCTATTGGTGTTGATTCCCTTGGGAAAATTCTCCTCAGTTGATGCCAGCTTGAGTGACTTAATGATGTCAGGCACTGTTCTTGCCTCCTGTAACCCACTCAGCAAAACGCCACCCTCATTGCATGGGAATTTCAAGAAGCTGCTCCTTATGCCTAAACCTTATTCAGTTTCTAGAGGTCGCCAGCTTTCCTTGGCTTGTGGGCCCTTCCTGACATCTCTTCAGCCCATCATTTCCATCTTCAAATCTCCTGCTATTGATTTTGATCTTCGTGCCTAGTCTCATGGGACCTGTGTGATTAGACTGGGGCTACCTGGATAACCCAGGATAATTGCCCCAACTCCAGATCCTGAACTTAGAAGTCCCTTATGTAAAGTAATACATTTCTAGGTCCCAGGATTCAGGTCTGAACATCTTAGGGGAACATTATTCAGCCTATCGCAGTGCGCTCACATTTCAGTAATTGGCCTTGATTTTTTTTTGTTGTTTGTCTTTTCATTTCTTTGTTTCTGACTTTTTTTGTGTGTGTGTATATGGTACTGGGAATTGAACCCAAGGGCATTCTACCTCTGACCTACACCTCTAGTCCAATTTTATTGTTTATTTTGAAACAAGGTCTCACTAAGTTGTGGAGGACCTTGTTGCTGAGGCTGGCCCCGAACCTGCAATCCTCCTGTCTCAGCCTCCCAAGTACTGGGATTGCATGCATATGCCACCACAACTGGCTATAGTCTGATTTTTTAACAAAATATCTTGGTGTCTTTGCTTTCTGTTTGATAAGTTGATAATACAGGTGACGACGACAGCCAGTGTTTACGAGGTGTCCCAAATGCTTTATGAGCATCACTTCTTTTGATAATCAGGCGACGTGATGAGGTAGGGAGTACTGATTATTCCATTTTACAGATGAGAAAACTGAGGCACGGGGGGACAATGTAATCGCTTGCCCCAAGTCTCACAGCTAGGCATGGCAGAGCCAGGACAAGAATTCAGGCAGCTGATGGCACAGACCACTCTTCTTCCACCCGTCTCAGTCGCATTCTCACTGCTATAATCCAACGCAATTTACTACACGGCTTACAGGAAGGAAGATTTGTTTTCCCGAAGTCTTTTTGGAGATTCTACGTTCAGTCCTTGTGAGGCCAGAGTTGAATATCAGGGCACAGAGGCGGGAAGCTGAGAGACAGAGCAAGCGCAAAGCTCCCCTCTCGCACAGAGAGAGAGCCAGCAAGCTAGGGGGCTCAAAAACAAACACAGTCCCTCAGGCCTCACCTCCAGGGACCCACCTCTCCAGCCATGCCCCACTTGCCCAGGTTACCACCGAGATACACCCATCACTACAGACTCATCTACTGATGAGACGACAACCCTCGTGACTTAACTGTATCCACCCTGAGCTCCTCGGGGCATTCTATCTCTGTCCATAGCACTCCCTCCCTGCCCCATCCCCAGATAGAGGTGTCAGGGCACTGGCACAAGATGGCAGGCCTCCGAGTTGCCATCCTAAGGGATTTCTCTCTGGCCATTGAAGGGAGCTACTCTTTGTCAGTGAGAGACTACGAGCCTCAGCAGGGGGACACAGTGAAGCATTACAAGATCCGGACCCTGGACAGTGGGGGCTTCTACATCTCCCCGAGGAGCACCTTCAGCAGCCTGCAGGAGCTGGTGGCCCACTACAAAAGTGAGTCCTGCCCTGGGGCCACACCCTGCCCATCTGAACCACAACATAGTCCTGCCGGGGCAGGGACGCTAATGCTATGCCATGGTTTTTATTCTTCAACACCTTTGTTTTGTTTTCATGGTTTGTTTTGCTTTGCGGTACTAGGGATGGAACTCAAGGCCTTGAGCCTACTAAGCAAGCGCTCCACCTCTGAGCTCCACGCCCAGTTTCCATCCTTCCCACCAAGAAGGGTCTCAGGTGCACTGCAGCCCCTGAGGCCTACAGAGCTCTTTCTGACCCTCCCCACACAGACAGTCGTTTTGGATTCTCCTGAAGTCTTGGGCTCACTGGGCAGGACAGTGGAGGTGGTCAAAATGCAGAGATGGTATCCTGTCATGCTCTGCTCCTTGGGAATGTCCCTGACACTGGCAAGCAGGTGGAACATTGGCCAGATGTAGGGGACCAAACGGGAGGCCTTTGGGAGGAAGCTTTGGCTGGCTCGGGGCTCAACTGACTGAGGGACTCTGTTCCAGAGGGGAAGGACGGGCTATGCCAGAAGCTGTCAGTGCCCTGCGTGTCCTCCAAGCCCCAGAAGCCGTGGGAAAAAGATGCCTGGGAGATCCCCAGGGACTCCCTCAAGCTGGAGAAGAAACTTGGAGCTGGGCAATTTGGGGAAGTCTGGATGGGTAAGGACCCAGGGCCAGAGCAGGGAGAGAAGGGAGGGACAGGGAGGCCCTGGGCTTCCAGGAACACCCTGAGGCCAAGTGGGAGGGCTCCCCCAGGCCAAAGAAGGCATTTGAATAATAACCATAAAGGGGAAAATCCTCTGATAGCAAACCAAATCATCCTGCTGTCCAAACACTGATTTGCCTTTGAAGCCAGGCCTCTTGGGGCCCACAGCTTCCTTCAGGGAAGCAGGAGTCCTGGCTGAGCACTGCCCTCCCTCGTGTGGAGTTGACACAGTCTACCTGTCTGGGGATGGCTGAGGCAGAGGCCTGGTGGGGTGATGAGACTCAGTGATGGAGAGGCACAGCTTGGAGAGCTCCTGGTGAGTTCCGTGCCAGCAACTGAGGACAAGCTCTTCTGAGCACCTGCCACGTGCCCAGTGACATGCCAGACATCGTGGAACACCGGAAAGGCACGTTCCACCTCTGCCATCCCTGCTCCAGTAACTGGAGAGCAGTGGTATCTGCTTCTCGTGGCTGTGGGGGACAGGACGCCTGGCCCCGAGCCTGGCACAGCCCACTGTCTTCATTCCTCATGGTGTCCCCGGGGTGCAGACGGTTTGCAGAGGTGCACACAGATCAACCAGGTGAAGTAAGCTGAAAATTCGCGTGTTTCAACTACACTCACTGCATGCCTGCCATGTGCAGGCATTGAATGAAAGAATGAGGCAGAAGGAAAATACGGAGAAGAACCTAAGACAGATCTGAGTGGTGAGACTGGAAAAGCAAAAGTATCTTTTAAAGCCTAGACTTGTACTCCAGGTGACTACACACCTGGATCAGAGCCTCATGGAAGCCCAGGCTCAGATGGAAACCAGAGCAATTATGAGAGGGATGGGGTGAGGGAACCGCAGATACCACGTCCCTGTGGTGGGATGGGGCTGGGTGCTTAAGGGCTGAGTGACGTGAAGGGGGACTAGTGCACAAATTGCAAGAGTGAGTTTGTTGGTTGATGAGCTGGGAGAGACGGGTGTGGCCAGATCCTGCAGGTCACATGGGGCACAGTGAGTCTGGCACTGATTTCAAGAGCAGTGTTAAGGTAAGGGTGCGGTGTGTGTGTGTGTGTGTGTGTGTGTGTGTGTGTCAGACAGAGAGACATGACATTAGTAATGTTTGCAGGGTATTTTTTGATCTTGCAACAGCCCTTCAAAGGGAGTGCTTATCATTTCCACTTTGCAGATGAGAAAATCATGGCTCAGAGAAGTTAAATAACTTGCCCAAGTGCACACAGCTTGGTGGTAGCAAACCAGATTTTCAACCTACTCCTGTCTGAGGCCAAAGCTGGTGCCAACCCTCCCTGTCTAAAGACTGAGATGGGCAGGGAGGACTTTCTGAAGAGGCAGGTCTGCAGCTGCCCTTCTAGGGACGGGGGAGGCCAGTGGGTTCTAATCACCTTCCCTGTTCCCTGTCGCCCTCCAGCCACTTACAACAAGCACACCAAAGTGGCAGTGAAGACCATGAAGCCAGGGAGCATGTCCGTGGAGGCCTTCCTGGCCGAGGCCAACCTGATGAAAACATTGCAGCACGACAAGCTGGTGAAGCTGCACGCGGTGGTCACCCAGGAGCCCATCTTCATCGTCACTGAGTTCATGGCCAAAGGTACATGGGCCACTTAGGTGCGGACTCCAGGTGATGCTGACATGATTCTTGCCGCGAGACAGTTCCAGTCCGGGCAGGAGCTCTTCCAACAAGTGCTCAGCAGGCACCAACAGTCCAGCCCTGCTGATTCATGGGCTGAAATCATGAGAGGGGGTCACCAAGG
The DNA here is from genome assembly GCA_004027655.1 of Graphiurus murinus. Classification (NCBI taxonomy): domain Eukaryota; kingdom Metazoa; phylum Chordata; class Mammalia; order Rodentia; family Gliridae; genus Graphiurus; species Graphiurus murinus. The sequence continues at coordinate 14,001 of PVLC010007635.1, read as the reverse complement.
AGAGGGACCGCTCCTCTCCACCAAGGAGTGGAGAACATGGGGCCACCCGGAGAGGGAGGCGCCCAGATTCCCTGAGTGACAGGAGAAGAGGCGCATGAGTTCCTGATGGGTTCGCTAATGGCCTCGGAGGCCAGGGCTGGCTCTTCCTCTCCTTGGCCCTGGGAAGGACGGCAGAGGAAATCAGCTCCAGACCACCTCCACCCTTTCCCAGGGATTTTTTTTTTTTTTTTTTTTAGACAGCTGTTTTTTTCAGTCCCTGCTCATTTTTTGATAAACGGAAGTATTTCACACAACCTCATTGAGTGTGATTCAAAATCTCAAAACTCTTTTCATTTTCTAAATATATAATTATACCAGTTATAAAGCAGAATCCCCGGTGTCCAGGCTCAGAAGGCTGGCTCAGCCAAAGACACATCTCACAATCAAAAAACCCTTTCCGAGCCAGACGTGGTAGCACGTGCCTGTAATCCCAGTACTTGGGAGATTAAGATAGGAGAATTGTGGCCAGCCTCAGCAACTTAGTGAGACCCTGCTTCAAAAATAAAAAAATAAGCCGGGCGTGGTGGCTCACACTTGTAATCCCAGCATTTGGGAGGCTGAGACCAGAGGATCCGGATACATGGCCAGCCTCAGCTACCTAGTGAGGCACTCCGCAATTTAGTGAGACCCTGTTTCAAAATAAAGAATAAAAAATAGGGCTGGGGGTATAGCCCGGAGGTAGAATGCCTCTGAGTTCAATCCCCAGTACCACAAAAAAATAAATAAATAAGAATAAACAAATAAACCAGGAGTGATAGCTCATGCCTGTACTACTTGGGAGGCTGAGACAGGAGGATCATAGATTCAAAGCCAGCCTCAGCAACATATTGAGACTCTCAGTAACCTGGTAAGACCCTGTTTCAAAATAAAAGAGGCTGGGAGTGTAGCTTGGAAGTAGAATGCCCCTGGGTTTAATCCCCAAACCACACACACACACACAAAAAAAAAAAAAGGAAAGGAGGAAGTGAGGGAGGCAAGCCACTTTCAGGAAAACTCAGATTCTAGTCCTCGAATACTAGGAATAATAAGCAAGGATGTTTATGCAAATCCATCATGATGGGTGATGGGCCATACATGATGGCATAAGCCCATTGTCCCAGCCAAACAGGAGACTAAGGTAGGATCACTTGAGCTCAGGAGTTTGAGACAAGCCTGGGCAATATAGCAAGACATTCTCTCTATCTCTCTGTCTCTGTCTATCTCTCTGTCTCTCTGTCTTTGTCTCTGTGTGTGTGTGTGTGTGTGTCTCTCTCTCTCTCTCTCTCTCTCACACACACACACACACACACACACATCCATTAATATGAAAAAAGTTTAACCACACACTAACGTAGTAAGAGTAGTAAATGTCCCTTCTTGCTTCCCCACTCAGGAAGCCTGCTGGACTTTTTGAAAAGTGGAGAAGGCAGCAAGCAGCCCTTGCCGAAGCTCATCGACTTCTCAGCCCAGGTGAGAGCCTGATGGCAAGGGTGGGTACAGGGGAAGGAATTCAGCTATGTAGTCAACAATAATTACTGACCACATGCTAAAATAATAATAATAATAATAATCATCATCATCATCATCATAGAAGGCCGGGCATGGTGGCACACACTTGTAATCTCATCACTTGGGAGGCTGAGACAAGAGGATCTGGGTTTGTGGCCAATCTCAGCTACTTAGTGAGGCCCTCTGCAATTTAGGAAGACCCTGTTTCAAAATAAAAGGATAAAAAATAGGGTTGAGGATGTAGCTCAGAGGTAGAATGCCCCTTGGTTCAATCCCCAGTACCAAAAAAAAAAAAAAAACAACCAATAATAGAAGATGATGTCTATTGCATGTTCAATATAAAAATTTATTTTCTAGCCAGGTGTGGTGGTACATACTCGTAATCCCAGTACTTGGGAGGCTGAGACAGGAGGATGGGAGGTTTGCAGCTAGCTACTTTAGTGAGGCTCTCTGCAACTTAGTGAGATCCTGCTTCAAAATAAAGAATAAAAAAATAAGGCCAGGGATGTAGCTCGGAGGTAGAATGTCCCTGGGTTCAATCCCCAGTACCCCCCAAAAAACATAAGATCTCACTAAGTTGTTGAGGTTGGCCTTGAACCTGCGAACCTCTTATCTCAACCTCCCAAGTAGACATGCACCACCATGCCTGGCTAACCAGAACTTCTTTAGGCTGCAGCATCTAGGTTCAGAGAGGGGGCATCCCAAGGGATTACCCCCCCCCCTCCGCCACCTGTGCAAGCACCTGTGGAGTCTCTCTTTGCAACATGTTTGCTCACATGCTACTGACCAAAGCAAATCACAAGGTGAAGGCCAGGGCCAGTGTGGCACGGAGCATACAAGGGCACGAATTCCAACAGGCAGTCCATTGGGAGCCCCAAGTTCATGGGTCACAGAAAGGCAACTGTCATCCTGTTTTACAGGATAGGAAATTGAGGCATAGAAAAGTTAGGAAAAGATGAGGAAATGGAGGCCTGGTGAGGTTAAAGTAGCTTAATTCATTAGCGTAGCCCGAGTTGCTGCACTAATTATGGGGTGGCAGCACTGAACAAAATGGAAAATGTCGTTGTCCTCACAGATTTCCCTAGGTGGGATGACGGATATTAAACAACTGAATCTCTCAGAGAATCATCACCCAAGTGGCTCTGGCTCAGAGTCAGAAGAGCAGTGTCCAACAAAGAAAACAGCATATTCCAATCACAGAAATACATCTTAATACCCCATTTTGGAGGCTGAGGGTGTAGCTCAATGACAGAGAGCTTGCCTGCCAGGTATAAGGTCCTGAGTTAGATCCCCGCACTGCACAACACAACAACACTTTCTTTCTGGTCTCCCCCTACCCCTGCAGCTTCTCACCTCCAGCTGTTCTTTGCTTCTACCCTATCTCCTGCTCTCTCCTGTCTGTGGAGCAATCAGCAAAAGCTTCCCAGAGGAAGTAGCCTCTAGACTAAGCTCTGAAGGATTAGTAGAAGTTGTGCAGATGAAGAGAAGGGAAAGGGAGCTCAGAGGGAAACCAAGGAGCCCAGCCTGGTCATCTGAGCCTCCAGCACGACATGGATGAAGGGGATGTGTTTGCAGCCTGGTGAGAGTTGAGGGAACTGTGCAGCTGGGCCTTCTAGAGATGTCCAAGGCAGAGTTAATTTGACTATGCAAATCCTGGGGCCCAGAGGCCACTGACAAAGTCTAACAAAAGGCGTGGAATGACAAAGGCAGATGGAAATGAAGGCCTGGCGTTTTCACTCCAATGGGCCCTGTCTGTCCTCTGGGAAACAGTAGTCTGACCTGTTGCTAAATTATAACCATCAAAGTATTGGAAACTTTGCTGGTAGGGGTACTGGACTGTGGCAAAAGCTATTTTCCCATTTGTCAAATGGGAAAACAAACCAAAAGAGAGAAAGAGGTTCTGGGACTTAGTACACCCAAAAGCAAAGGCTGACTCTGAGCCTAAGGGCAGGAAGGAGCCTACCTAGGGACCTGGTTTTCACCCTCAGACCTGGAGAGGCAGACTGGTGCAGCAGGAGGGTGCCCCAGGCCCATCACCAGCTGACTATTGACCTAGGAACTACTCTGGGTCTCAGTCTCTCCATTTGTCCAAGAAGGGAATTGAACCACAACTATGGTGTCGTTTGATGATCTTTCAGCCACAACTCTGTAACTTAAATGAAGTTTTACACATTATATATATATATATAATCTCAAGAAGGAAGCTGACTATTGTGACATATGCCTATAATCCCAGTACTTGGGAGGCTGAGACAGGAGGATATCAGGTTTGTGGCCAGCCTCAGCTATTTAGTGAGACCCTGTTTCAAAATAAAGAATTAAAAATAGATCTGGGAAGCCAGGCATGGTGGCGCGTGCTTGTAATCCCAGCATTTGGGAGGCTGAGACCGGAGGATCTGGGTTCTCGGCCAGCTTCAGCTACCTAGTGAGGCACTCCGCAACTTAGTGAGACTCTGTTTCAAAATAAAGAATAAAAAAATAGGACTGGGGGTATAGCTCAGAGGTAGAATGCCCCTGAGTTCAATCCCCAGTACCACAAAAAAGAAAAAATAGGTCTGGGGGTGTAGCTCAGAGGTAGAATGCCTGGGTTCAATCCCCAGTGCTGCAATTAATTAATTAAAATGAATAAAAATAGATAAGCTGCAACATTTGCCATTAGCCTAATAACTTTTGCCAAGTGTTTGTCTGGCTACATATTTCCCACATTCCTCAAGCCAAGATCCTATCTCACTCCACTCCCTACACCCCTTTGCCAAAAAAAATCAGAAAGTATCTTTCAAGTTTTGAAGTCTGGACCTCAGTTCTCACTGCCTCGGGTGCCCTCTGCTGTCCACTCTCTGCAAGTGCTCCACTCATTCACCTCAGGCCTTGAGCAGGTTGGCGGTACCTTGGTTTGTTCTGTCTGGTCAGACCAAACTGCCCTGGATAATCTATCAGATTTCTTTTTTTTCTTTCTTTCTTTCTTTCTTTCTTTCTTTCTTTCTTTCTTTCTTTCTTTTTTTTGCGGTACTGGGGATTGAACTCAGGGGCATTCTACCTCCAAGCTATACCCCCAGCCCTATTTTTTATTCTTTATTTTGAAACCGGGTCTCACTAAGTTGCGAAGTGCCTCACTAGGTAGCTGAGGCTGGCCGAGAACCCGGATCCTCCCGTCTCAGCCTCCCAAATGCTGGGATTACAAGCGTGTGCCACCACTCCCGGCTTTTATCAGATTTCTGATAAGCCCTCCAGAGCCCTCCAGGGCTCTGGAATTCTGGGATATTTAGAAGAAATATGGGACACTAGAGCGGGACTCTTCAGCCTGAGTTCGAGACTGACATTCAGATTTTCCCCATCACGTGATCTGGAACGTCTCCTCTGTAAAAACAGAGATCATGACTCCTGCCTGGAAGGGCTCAGAGGCCAGTTTATAAACTGTAGATGCTGGCCCGGTGTGGTGGCGCACGCTTGTAATCCCAGCATTTGGGAGGCTGAAACCGGAGGATCCGGGTTCACGGCCAGCCTCAGCTACCTAGTGAGGCCCTCCACAACTTAGTGAGACTCGGTTTCAAAATAAAGCATAAAAAATAGGGCTGAGGGTTTAGATCGAAGGTAGTACACCCCTGAGTTCAATCCCCAGTACCAAAAAAAAAAAAAAAAAAAAAACTATAGATGCTGCTTTCTGGGTATCTGAGGGCTAATATTAAACCTCTTTTATCCAAACCTTTGTAAATAAAAGTGTCTCTAAGGCTCAACTGTGTGTCTATCAGATGCCTCCCCGACTTCTCTGGGAATAACAGTCCTCCCTGTGGTCTGTTCTTCACTGGGCAGCCACAATGATGTTAAAATGTGCATCAGATCATGCCACACTGCTGCTTAAAGTCTAATTATCTCCCTTAATGGTCAGAATAAATCCAAACTCTGCTCCTGGCTTGAAAGGTGGCTAGTGACCAGTGACCTCTCTTTCAGCTTCAACAATATGCATCTTCTACTCAGCCACCTTGGCCTCTATGAACACTCAAGCTCATCCCACCTCTACACCTTGTACCTGGTGTTCCCTCTGCCTGGAACATTCTTATTTGATACACTTATCATTGTCATCATCATTCTAATCTTTGTTAAAATGTCACCTCCTGGAGCAGCTTCCCTGACCCCACTCCAACAAGCCCTCTCCACTTCCTGTCCTGCTACTCTGTTAACCTTTTCTTTTTGGTACTTACCACCATCCTCAAGGCCTTTGCTTGGCTCACCACCTGTTCAAGTAATGTGTCTGACACCCAAAAGACACTGTCAGTTTTTGTTGAATAAATGAATTTCCTCTGTCCAGGCTTGGGGATTTAAAAGGCATAAAAGATAGAGCAAAATATGACTGACATGAGCCTCAGCTGTCCCCAGCAAGAGGGGTGAGGGTGAAAGCTCTCATAGTATCATGGTATGTATGTAGGTCCTAGGGAAAATAATCACATTTCTTTCTCCTTGAAGACATTTCAGAGTGCTCTGTGGAAATATGAGAACTCTAGATAAACCCTCCACACTGAGACAGGCCTTTAGGATCCCCCAAACTGGATGATTGGACAGAGAAATGCCAGCATGAACCCAGAACCCTTCCAACAAAAAACAGGGACTGGTCCAGATGTTTTTCAGCTTGCTCTCACTTGGTGCTTTGGGGTGGGAACCTCTTGGGCTGAGCTAGGTCTGAGGATGAGGATGTCTCTGTTTGGGGTACAGATTGCAGAAGGCATGGCCTTTATTGAGCAGAGGAACTACATCCACCGGGACCTCCGAGCTGCCAATATCTTGGTCTCTGCATCGCTGGTGTGTAAGATTGCTGACTTCGGCCTGGCACGCGTCATCGAGGACAACGAGTACACAGCTCGGGAAGGTAGGGGATGCAGCCCGCAGGCCTACGTGCACATTTGGATGGGTTGTGAGTGCTGGGAGCAGATTTACCTATGAAAAGTGATTGGTAAAATGCAAAGATCTGTTCCAGCCTTACCTCTGCATTACTAAGCTTGGTGGGATCCTCCTGCATAGTGTCCTTGACTTGAGTTCACCCAGGGACTTTAAGGGGGAAATTTCAGACCACACTGAGAAGTACTGATCAATTCTAGATTTAGCAAGGCAAGAACATTAAGGGTAAGAGCAACCTTATGCACAATAGACAAAAACTGGGAAAAATCTGAGCACCCAGAAATAGTAGGATAGACATGTAATTCACCATGCAGCAATGCAAAAGCACACTCCAATGCCACAGGCAAGCAACTAAATGGTGACTCCTGTCGAACAATATCAAAATGAAATAAATCAGACCGAAAAGAGTAGATGTTGAATGGCTCCATTCATATGGAATGCAAAACCAGAGGAAACTTGCCAGGTGCGGTGGTACACGCCTGTAATCCCAGTACTCAGGAGGCTGAGACAGGAGAATTAGAAGTTCAAGGCCAGCCTGGTCAACGTAGTGAGACCTGATCCTAAAATAAAGAGCTACAGATGTACCTTAGTGGTAGAGCGGTTGCCTAGCATGCAGGAGGCCCTGTATTCTCTCTCCAGTACTTCAAAAAAGCAAAACAAAACACAGATGAATCTCATACATCAAAGTTCATAGCAATATACTTATAATAGCCAAAAAATTGAACAACCTTAATTACTGTCCATCAACTGATGAACAAAATGTGGCCTATCTATATAACAGGATATGATTTGCCCATAAAATAGAATGAAGTATTAGACTCATATTGTGCATTTCCTTTTATATAAAATACCCAGAATAAAGCCAGGCGTGGTGGCGCATGCTTGTAATCCCAGCATTCGGGAGGCTGAGACCGGAGGATCCGGGTTTGCGGCCAGCCTCAGCTATCTAGTGAGGCACTCTGCAACTTAGTGAGACCTGGTTTCAAAATAAAGAATAAAAAATAGGGCTGGGGGTATAGCTCGGAGGTAGAATGCCCCTGAGTTCAATCTCCAGTACCACAATAAATAAATAAATAAATAAATAACCCAGAATAGGCACAGTCATAAAGACAGAAAGTGAATTAGTGGAGTTAGGAAGGACTGAAGAGTGGGAAGGACTGAAGAGTGATCACTATGAGATATTGGAGTAATGAAAATACTCTAAAATTCACAACTTTGTGAGTATTCTAAAAGTCATTAAATTGTACACTTTTTTTTTTTTTGCAGTACTAGGGGTGGAACCCAGGGGCATTCTACCTCCACACTATACCCCTGGACCTTTTTTTTTTTTTTTTTAAACAGGGTCTCATTAAGTTGCAGAGGGCCTTACTAAGTAGCTGAGGCTGGCTGTGAACCTGTGATCCTCCTGTTTCAGCCTCCCAAGTACTGGAATTACAAGCACAACACACCACACCTGGCAAAACTGTATACTTTAGATGCATGAATTTTATGGTCTGTGAATGGCTCAATAAAGCTGTTAAAGGAAAAAATAACAGGCAAAATTCATTTCTAGCAACAGAGTCAGTGTAGTGGCTCCCTGGAGCAGGGTGGGAGCAGTAAGGAGCCTTCTGAAACCCTGACGATGTTTTATATCTTGATCTGATGGTGATTACAAAGGTGCATCAACTGGTACATTAAAGATTTGTACACTTTACATCAATTTTATTACTACTTGATTTAAAAAAAGTTTAAACTGAGAGTATTAAAAGAATAAAAAAAACCTCTAGATCCAGCCGGGCATGGTGGCACACACTTGTAATCCCAGCATTTGGGAGGCTGAGACCGGAGGATCTGGGTTCGAGGCCAGCCTCAGCTACCTAGTGAGGCACTCCACAACTTAGTGAGACCTGGTTTCAAAATAAAAGAATAAAAAATAGGGCTGGGGTTATAGCTCAAAGGTAAAATGCCCCTGAGTTCAATCCCCAGTACCACAAAAAAAAAAAAAAAAAAAAAAAAAACCTCTAGATCCAAAGGAAAAAGAAACATAAACACACAGAGGTGTGTGTGTGTGTGTGTGTGTGTGTGTGTGTGTGTGTGTCTGTGTTACTGGGGCTTGAACCTAGGGGTGCTCTGTCACTGAGCCACATTCCCAGTCTTTTTAATTTTTTAAATTTTGAGATAGGGTCTTGCTAAGTTGCCTAGGCTGGCCTTAAATTTGTGATCTTCTTGCCTCAGCCTCCTGAATACCTGGAATTACAGACTTGTGCCACTGCATCCAGCTACACAGAGCATTCTCAACATGTATTTAGTCATAAAGCAAAACTCACCAAATTCCAAAGAACATACAAATAGTCTCCAACTTACAATGGTTCAACTCTTTTTTCAACTTTACCATGGTGCAAAAACAATGAGCATAGCTGGGCGTGGTGGCGCACGCTTGTAATCCCAACATTTGGGAGGCTGAGACCAGAGGATCCGGGTTCGAGGCCAGACTCAGCTACCTAGTGAGGCACTTCGCAACTTAGTGAGACTCAGTTTCAAAATAAAGAATAAAAAATAGGGCTGGGGGTATAGCTCGGAGGTAGAATGCCCCTGAGTTCAATCCCTAGTACTGCAAAAACAAAAAAACAAAAAAACAAAACAAAAAAACAAAAACAATGAGCATTCAGTATAAACTATCTATACTTTGAATTTTTGAATTTAATCTATCCTCCAGACTAGTCCTGTACAATGTGATGCTGTCTTGCAAAGCTGGTCAGTGGCAGCAAGCTGCAGCTCCCAGTTAGCCACATGACCGTGAGGGGAAACACCCCCTACTTTACAGTAGCTTGCATCCTGCACTGTAAGCTAGGATGGCCAGTAGTTTAGGTGGGTTCAAGGCATTGTCTGTTTTGGGTAATTCAAACTTAATGGTGGTTTTATCATCCAGCCTAAGCCAAGGAGCCTCTGCATATCCTACAGACCATGTTTACCAGCCGTAATAATAACAAAGATAATCAAAAACAAAAGGCTAGCCGGGCGTGGTGGGGCACGTTGTAATCCCAGCATTCGGGAGGCTGAGACTGGAGGATCCGGGTTCTCGGCCAGCCTCAGCTACCTAGTGAGGCACTCCGCAACTTAGACTCGGTTTCAAAATAAAGAATAAAAAAATAGGGCTGGGGGTGTAGCTCGGAGGTAGAACACCCCTGGGTTCAATCCCCAGTACTGCAAAAAAAAAAAAAAAAAGGCTAACTAAGCCCATCCTAGACCGGGCAGAAGGAAGCGAGAGGCAGGGAGGAGATGCAGTCACTGGTGCAACCCTCAGCGCCCGGAGCCAAAGTTCTTGCTTCCTGCATTGCTGGGTGAGGAGGTCACAATGACAGCTATGGCGAGGACTGGAGGTCCCCTGAAGTCCTACGTCCCCAGAGATTCTGTGGCCTTCTAGGTCTCCTATCTTCTGAGCTATAGTTCACTGGTATATTTGAATCAAAAAGGCAGCCTCCTCCCTGCTTCAGCCATCTGTCCTCAGGATGGATGTCCCATGCTTCCACAGGGAGGCCATGTTGTAGGGAAAACATGCTTCTGCAGGGGGTATGGTTCCCTCACCCTAGCAGGGGCCAGCCCTGACCTCCCCAGACTACCCCCTGCTGACTCTGCTCTGTCCAATCCTGCAGGGGCTAAGTTTCCCATCAAGTGGACAGCTCCTGAAGCTATCAACTTTGGCTCCTTTACTATCAAGTCAGACGTCTGGTCCTTTGGTATTCTGCTCATGGAGATAGTCACCTACGGCCGGATCCCTTACCCAGGTAAGTGAGGGGCATCAGCTTGGGGATGCTTCCAGAACTCAACTAGGTGGCAGGTCCATCTCATCAATGTGTCACTAAGCTGAATTCCTCAGCCTTCTCTCACCTTCCCATCCAGTTAAAGGCACTACCACCCACCCAATTTCTTAAGCCTGTGGTCTAAGGACTTTCTTGGCCCTTCCTTCTCTCTCAACCCTTACCATATCCAAGAAGCCACAAGGTTCTGGTCATTCAACTCAAAACAAATGCCAAGTCTGCCCATTTCTAACCCACAGCTGTACCAGCTCCCCAGCCAATGCCACTGTGCACATGGCTGGTGTGTAGCTCCCCATCAGTCCTGCTGGGTCTCCACTTTCTCCCACAGGCCATTCTCTGTTTGCAGCCAAAAGGATTTTTCTAAACTACTAATCAGATCTTGTCCTTCTCCATTTCTAATTCTTTTATGATCTCCCATTATAGTTAGGACAAAAATCCCAAACACCTCATATGGCCTGCAGGTACCACGTGACCTAACCCCTACACTTTCTCCAGCTTCCTGCTGTCCCCCACTCAACCATCTACAGTACCTTACATCTCCGCTGTGATTCTCTTTCACAGTACTTTATGCTCTAGATGGCATTTATCACGATAAATAGCTATGCATTTGTTTAATATTTTCCCCCTCAGACTCCAAGCACCATGAGGTTTGAAATCATGTTTGTATTCCTTACTAATGATGGCAGTGCCCACCTCTGTGCTTGACATATAGTGGTTGCTTAGTAGTGGGTGTGGTAGCGCACACTTGTAATCCCAGCATTCGGGAGGCTGAGACCGGAGGATCTGGGTTCGCAGCCAGCCTCAGCTACCTAGTGAGGTACTCCGCAACTTATTGAGACCCTGTTTCAAAATAAAGAATAAAAAATAGGGCTGGGGTGTAGTTTGGAAATAGAATGCCCCTGAGTTCAATCCCCGATACTGCAAAAAAAAAAAATAATAATAATAATGGTTGCTTAGTGACTACTCAAAGGTTTTTTTTTTTTTTTTTTTTTTTTTTGCGGTACTGGGGATTGAACTCAGGGGCATTCTACCTCCGAGCTATACCCCCAGCCCTATTTTTTATTCTTTATTTTGAAACCGAGTCTCACTAAGTTGCAGAATGCCTCACTAGGTAGCTGAGGCTGGCCTCGAACCCGGATCCTCTGGTCTCAGCCTCCCAAATGCTGGGATTACAAGTGTGCGCCACCACGCCCAGCTCAAAGATGTACCTAGCATGCAGATTACCCAGAACTCAATGAACAATGCAGTCCTCTGATCTTTTTTTTTTCTTATTTTTTTTTCTGGAAGGTCCCTTAGGATAATCTGAGGCAGAACACTGGAAAGGGGCAAGATAGCTATAAAGATCTCCTGAGGCCCGGTGTGGTGATCCACACCTGTAATCCCAATACTTGGAGGCTGAGATAAGGAGGATCACAAGTTTTCAGCCAGCCTCAGCAATTTAGTGAGGCCCTCCACAACTTAGTAGGACTTTGTTTCAAAAAAAAGAATAGGGCTGGGGGTGTAGCTCAGAGGTAGAATGCCCCTGGATTTAATCCCCAGTACCACACACAGAAAAAGATCCCCTGACTTTTACATATATAGTACTGAATTTGAATCTGGTTCCCATCAATTAAGCTTTGAGAAATTCACTTCATTCCTCCTACACAATTTACATATATATATTATATATATTACATATATAATATATATATTACTATCTATCTTGCAAAGGTGATTGTGAGGATTCAAAATAAAAGATGTAGACACTGAGTTCATGCCACAGAATGTATTTAGTTCCTACTATGTGTTAGGCGTGGAAGATACTGTGAGAGATGCTCATAAGGAGGCCTGTTTCTAAGAAGCCCACATTCCAGCCTGGAAGAACACACACTAAACATGGAGATCACAGCTGAGAAGTGTGAGCGGGAGTGACGTGGGCACCTATGAGAGCAGGGCATATCTGAACTGAATGACAGATCCAGGTAGAAGGTTTATGGGGTCTTGGGGGTGTCTGAAGAATAACAAGAAAGCCAGGTAGCTGGAGACAAGGAGTGAGAGCAGATGAGGGAGGGTAAGGTCAGCAGAGGCCAGATCAGGCAGGGCCCAGTGCCATGGTGAAGAGTGTGGATGAGTCGAAGTGCGCAGGAAGTCATGGAGGGTTTGGGGCTGGGAAGAGGCATCAGCTGATTTCCACTTCTTTTTTTTTTTTTTTTTTTTTGTGGTACTGGAGATTGAACCCAGAGGCATTCTACCTCCAAGCTACACCTCCAGCTGGATTTTATTTCTTATTTGGAAACAGGGTCTTGATAGGTTGAAGAGAGTCTCACTGCTTGCTAAGGCTGTCCTTGAACCTGGGATCCTACTGTCTCAGCCTCCCAAGCACTGGGATTACAGGTGTGTGCTACCACGCAGGACCAATTTCCACTTTTAAGGGACACTGGTTCAATGTAGCAAGTAGATGGGAGGGAAGGGAAGGTGAGAACTCGTGAGACAGCACAGCTGTGGCCCGGGTGGAAATGGGAACAGCCTGAACAGAACAGTGGCATCAGTGACAGAGATAAATTGATGAACTGATACTGCCTTTCAAAAGAAGAAAAGAAATGACTTGCCAATGTAGAAGGTGAGGGAGAGAGAATCAAGAATGGGTCCCCTGAGCTGGGCACAGTGGAGCACACCAGAATACCAGTTACTTAGGAGGCTGAGGCAAGAGGATTGCAGATCCAAGGCCAGCCTAGGCAGCCTGAGACAGGAGGATCACAGGTTTAAGGCCAGTCAGCAAGACCCTCAACAACCTAACAAGTCCCCGTTTCAAAATAAAAAATAAAATGATGCTGGGGATATAGCTCCAAGGTAGAATGTCCCTGGGCTTAATCCTTAGTACCAAAAACAAACAAATAAACAAACAAAAATCGGTTATCCTGGCTTTAATGGAGAGTGGAAATTCAAGAGTTGTTTTAGCTCTGTTAAGTTTGAAGTAAAGGGTAGATATCCAAGTAAAGAAGTTTAAGGAAGCACTTGAATACATGAGTTTGGAGATCAAGGCTGGTAATATAAAATTGGGGATCATAGGCATTTATCAGTTGTTCTTATGCATATCTAATATAAATGTAAGCTGAACAAAGAATGATCTCATTCACAGGGTAATGTAGGCCATCTGTTTTGTCTTATGTGTACATTAGTAAAAAAAAAAAAAAAAAAAAAAAAAAAAAAAAAAAAAAAAAAAAAAAAAAAAAAAAAAAAAAAAAAAAAAAAAAAAAAAAAAAAAAAAAAAAAAAAAAAAAAAAAAAAAAACAGGCAATAAGCCAGGCATGGTGGCATACTCCTATAATCCCAATACTTGAGAGGCTGAGACAGGAGGATTACAGGTTCCAGACCAGCCTTAGCAATTTAGACTCTCAGGAACCTATCAAGACCCTGTTTCAAAACACAAATAAAAAGGGCAGAGGTAGAATGTCCCTGGTTCAATCCCCAGTAACACACATACACACACACACACACACACACACACACACACACACACACACGAAAGAAGGAAGGAAGGACAGGAGAGAGGGACAGGCAATGTATTCTACAATCCTTTATTCAGATGCATTAGATGTCAACTAACAAAAATAACGGACTAAGAGTGGCTGAAGCAATAGGCAAGGTATCCTTCCCTATCATAACAAGTCTTGCATGGGTGGTTAGTTCAGCAGCTAAAGAGCTATCAGGATGCTGGGTAAGTTTCTCTGTGATTATCTTCCCCATGTGGTTAGATAGTTGCTATAGCTTCAAATATTGCATCATCTCACGGGGAGGGAAGGAAGGA
>PVLC010007634.1:0-62285 GCA_004027655.1 Graphiurus murinus | reverse complement strand
GTCTTGAGAGAGGCAAATTTAGGGCTAGTGAACCTTGTATCACCAGTTTTTAGATGAACACCTCTTAAATGATTAACATGCCTATGTGCAGAGCTGCTCATGTCACAAAGTTTACAATCATAAAGGAGACAGATACAATATGAAGGCAGAGATACCAAGCTGTACCCTCTTTTAGTTACCCACTGGGCATCTGCCGGCCTAAGTAAAGAGTCACTGCTTTTACAAAGGCAGCCTCTCTAAGTCCCTGTTACAGTTTCTCCAGTTTGAACTAGACAAGGCTTTCTCCAAATTCCTGAAAAAATGGCTTCAACAATCATTACCAAGGCTACTCCACATCAGAGGTATTATCTATAGCAAAGGTAGTAGCAGTCTATTAATCGTTTAGCTAAGCTACTTCTAACATCAATGATGAAAGCAAGTAACTAGATGCAAGTGAAGCTAGGAGGCGTAGGCTTTCCTGGGCTTTAAGATCTGGCTGAGAGGTATCCTTTAAGATGGGCAGAGACACAGGGTCTCTGTCCTGGAGGAGACCTAGCTGTTGGGAGACAGGCAGCTCTCTGCTAAGGTTCCCAACGGAGGCTTCTCTGCTGCCTGCTCCTTCTGGACAATCAGAGACATGCTATAAAGCCGGGTGTAGTGGTATAGGCCTGTAATCCCAGTACTTGGGAGGCTGAGACAGAAGGATTACAGGTTGAAAGCCAGCCTCAGCTACTTAGCAAGGCTGTCAGCAACCTAGCAAGACTGTTTTCAAATAAGAAATAAAATCAGGCTGGGGGTGTAGCTGGAGGTTTAATACCTCTGTGTTCAATCCCCAGTAACAACAACAACAACAACAACAAAAAAAAAAAAAGAGAGAGATAGACAGACAGACAGACAGACAGACAGACATGCCTGTGGGTAATTCAGCCCACAGCAGCAACTTCCCAGGAAGGCTCATTGGTCTCAAGCAGGGTCTCAGGATCCTGAAAGGCCAGCGGTTTGCTGGAATCGCCACTTTGCACCGTTACCTCTGTGTTGCTCACTAGCCATTTGTCTAGGAAACAGGGGCCCCTCCAGCAGCGATTTCTGCATAAACCAGGAAGGAAAGGGAGTCTAGTCAGGCTCCATTGTCCTCAGAATTCCCTTGTCAAAGTAAAGTTTTCTTTTCTTTTTTTTTTTTTTTCTTTTCGGTACTGGGGATTGAACTCAGGGACATTCTACCTCCAAGCTATACCCCCAGCCCTATTTTTATTCTTTATTTAGGGTCTCACTAAGTTGCGGAGTGCCTCACTAGGTAGCTGAGGCTGGCCATGAACCCGGGTCCTCTGGTCTCAACCTCCCAAATGCTGAGATTACAAGTGCGCGCCACCATGCCTGGCTCAAAGTACAGTTTTCTAAGTATAAAAATCTTAGCTTCCCACAGAGGGAGTGTAGGTCAGATATTTAAGTATCCCATTAGTGAGTAGACCAGCAAGGTGGTTAGGAGAGTTGAAAAAAGCCTAGGCAGCAAAGTGTGGTGGAGCATGACTGTAATCCCAGTACATGGGAGGCTGAGATAGGAGGATCACAGGTTTGAGGACAGCCTAAGCAACGTAGTGAGACTCCCATCAACCTAGGGAGACCCTGTTTAAAAATAAAAAAAAAATAGGGCTAGGGGATAGATCAGAGGTAGAATGCCTCTGGATTTAATTCCCAGTACCTAAAAGAAAAAGAAAAAAAAGACAAGAAAAAGAAAAAAGCCTCAGAGAGAGCGAGAAATGTTTACAGTCCCGTAAGAGAAAGAATTGGAATAATATTGCCAAAGGATATATAAAAGAAACCTGCAAACTTTGAGTTATAATCTTTTCATTTGCATCTCTGCAGGGTAAAGTTCACTGGACACTATTGGTTTCTCACAATTACCATCTATTCCTTCAGTTGTAAAGTAACTTAATCAGTAGTAAATAGCAAGTAAAGCTGCAGTACAGCTGCCCAGAGTGATGACATCCCATAGAAATATAACATGAGCCCTGAGTATAAGTCACGTATGCAATTAAGCATTTTATTGACTTTAACTTAATATATGCAAAGCTGCATCATTTAAATGTGTGTTGTGGGTTGAATCATGTGCCTAAAGAAAATATGTTGAAATCCTAACCTACAGTATTTTGGAATGTGACCTTATTTGAAAATAGGGTTGTTGCAGATGTAATTAGATGGAGTAGGATGGGTATTTAGTCTAACAAGATGTGTTTTTTTTTTTTTTTTTTATGGTACTATGGATTGAACTCAGGGGCATTTTACCTCCAAACTGCACTTCCATCCCTTTTCATCTCTTATTTTGAAACAGGGTTTCACTAAGTTGCTGAGGCTGTCCTTGAACCTGTGATCCTCCTGTCTCAGCCTCCCAAGTAATGGGATTATAGGCATGTGCTACCACAACTGTCTAGGGCAGTGTTCTTATGAGAAGGGGATGCCTGGTGATTACACAGATGAACAGGGAGAACAGGTATAGAGAAAGATTGGGGTGATACAGATACAAGTCAAAGAACACTGAAGGTTGCAGCCACCCCTTCCTTTGCAGGAAGAGGCCAGGAAGGATCCCCCTAGAGGCTTCAGGGAGGGTATGGCCCTGCTGACACTTTGACTTTGGACCTTTAGCCTCTTGAGTTGTGAGGCAATAAATTTGTGTTGTTTAAATCCACCTGTTTGTGGAACTTTGTTACAGCAGCCTTAGCAAACTAATACAACATATAATAGAAAGATCATTAATGGAGCCAGGCGTGGTGGCGCACGCTTGTAATCCCAGCATTTGGGAGGCTGAGACTGGAGGATCCGGGTTTGCGGCCAACCTCAGCAAACAAATGAGGCACTCTGAAACTTAGTGAGACCCTGTTTCAAAATAAAGAATAAAAAATAGGGATGGGGGTATAGCTCGGAGGTAGAATGCCCCTGAGTTCAATCCCCAGTACTGAAAAAAAAAAAAAGAAAGATCATTAATCATTAATGAAATATTTGAAAGTTTTCCAAGTCTTTGAAATGCAGTATATACTATATGTAGCACATTGCAATTCAGAGTCGCTAGAGTGCAAACCCAGGGCCTCACACATGCTAAGTGGAGTTCTCTATCACTGAGCTACATCCCTTGCCTTTTTATGTTTTATTTTTGGAACAGCGTCTGGCTAAGTTTCCCAGGCTGGCCTCTAACTTGCAATCCTCCTGCTTCAGCCTCTGAGGAGTTGGCAGTCATTTGGCTTTTGATTGTTACTTCCACTAAGCAAATGAGAAAAGCAAAGTGCAGACAGGTAAAGTGACTTGTTCAGAGTCGCACAGCTAGTGTCAGTCAGGAGCTGCATCTGGACCACATGGCTCTCAAAGCTACGTGAGGAGGGTGCTCTTTGTCCTGACTCCGCTCTGGTCCAGCTGTGGGAGGCCTTCCCTTCCAAGTTTTGTACCAGGGTATCTGAGGTCAAGACATCAGTTTCAAGGATGGGACAAGGTGATTTCTTAGATAAGTTTAAAACCGGCTGGGCGTGATGGCGCATGCTTGTAATCCCAGTATTTAGGAGACTGAGATAGGAGAATCTGGGTTCACTGCCAGCCTCAGCTACTTAGTGAGGCCCTCCACAACTTAGTGAGACCCTGTTTCAAAATAAAGAATAAAAAATAGGACTGGGGATGTAGCTCAGAGGTAGAATGCCCCTGGGTTCAACCCCCAGTACCACAGGAAAAAAAAAAAAAAAAAAAAAAAAAAAGCTTAAAACTGGGCATGGTAGTGCACCCTTGCAATCCTAGTACTTGGGAGGTTGAGACAGGAGGATCACAGGTTCAAAACCAGCCTCGGCAACTTAGCGAGGCTCTCAGCAACCTAGTGAGATCCTGTTTCCAAATAAGAAATAAAATAGGGCCAAGAGTGTAGCTTGGAGGTAGAATACTTCTGGGTTCAATCCCCAGTGTCACAAAAGAAAAAAAAAAAGTCAATTGTTGGTTTCATTGGGCTGAATCTAAAGATTCTTATATCTAAATGCTACCTACCCTCAGAAACGGAGGGGGAAGAGGGGTCCTGCTTTCTGCTCCAGGCTCAGAGGCAGCCAGGGAGGCCTGGAGCATGGGAGGGGGCTCAGGGAGCAACACTCACCCTCATCTTTTTTTTTTTTTTTTGCGGTACTGGGGATTGAACTCAGGGGCATTCTACCTCCGAGCTACACCCCCAGCCCTATTTTTTATTCTTTATTTTGAAACCGAGTCTCACTAAGTTGCGGAGTGCCTCACTAGGTAGCTGATCCTCAGGTCTCAGCCTCCCAAATGCTGGGATTACAAACGTGCGCCACCACGCCCGGCTCTCATCTTTGGTCTGTGGGGTTTTAGACTTTGAGCCCTAGCTGCACAAGTAGAGCCCTTCAGCAGAGAGAAACCATTTTCCCCTTTTCAGTTTTTTTTTTTAAATTTAGGAAAACACGCCAAAATCAGCTTTGTAACAATCCCAGTCCTTTTATAAAACACATTTCCTTGATGCTACCTGCAGAATCACTTCTGTTGGCCACCAACCTTGTAAAAGGAATGAATCTATAATCACTCCTCTATGGGAATGAGGTCGATTTCAATGACTATCTAATAAAGGAATAAATTCAGCATTAAAAATATCCTAGAATCCCTAGGAACCCTAGAGGCAAATGGCAAAGGAAATTTGATCTGTTGAAGACCGAGATCTTTTTTTTTTTTTCAGATTTTTTCCTCTTAAACACAAAACTACACTTTAAAAACTGTAGGTTGGTTTATCAACAAATCTCTATTTAAGGAATTGAATACGAAACTGATTATACAGCTGGCAAAACCTCCCTATTGCGACATATTTTGAGATGGTCTAATTTAGTGAAAGGTCTGAATCAGTTAGAAGCGGATGGTTTTGTAACTCCGAAAGGCTTAATTACCTTCAACTCAGAGTAAGCTGAGAAAACTCATTCTTTTACCTCCAGAGTCCAGAGGAACTTACAGTAACATGCTGATGAAGATGGTTTGTAATTAGCATACCAATTGCACAGTATTTAATCACTACTTGCTGGTGTTTGCATGGGTCCCTGTTGGTCTTTGTCCACCCTGGGAAAGAGTCTTGTAGCCCCTGACTCCCAAGGCCACGGTCGTTGCCTCTGGAAGTATGGTTTACAGATGTGGAAACAGGTTTAGGGAGAGGATGTGTCTTGGTCAAGGTTTCAAGGCTGATCTGTGGCTGGACTCCCAGCCCAGTGCTCTTTGTGGTTATGTCAAAGCACTTGGTATATGGTAATGACGTTATTAACAAAAAAGAGAATGTTGGAAAATTGCTCTCTGCTACATTTTAGATATTTCCCACATAAAAATGCCAATTACTGATTTGGCCTCTCCATGTAGTAATAATAATACACAGCAGTTATGTGCCAGGTACCATTCTAAATACTGCACATATCCTCTTCTAATTAATCCTATAAGCAAACTTATGATATCTATCTATCTATCTATCTATCTATCTATCTATCTATCTATCTACGCCCAGCTTATATTTTGTAGGGAAACTGAGGCCAAAAAGTAAAAATACTGAAAACAAAGATTCCCACAATTCCTCTGTTCCCAATACGCTTAGTATCTAAGTGAATTCTTTATGGTGCCTTAAGGCCAAAACAAATACCTACCAGTTTTGTTTCTTAAGCAGTTAGGTCCAAATAACTTAAAAGTTTTATGTCCTAACAGCTCAGTAGTCATTTGAAAAATAACATCAGTTGAAAGAAAAAGTACTTTTGTTCCCTCTCAAGTAACCAGAACTACATAGCAGTAGGATGTCCCTGCCTGTTGGGCACTGCACAGTTTCTCAGAGCTAAGAATCAAATTTGACGCTGCCACCCTCATTTCCTGTTATACGTTGTATTTCACGTGGCACTTGCTTTTTGTCACTGTAATCACTGAGAACCCGGCTTTGCAAAGATGTGAAGTCATCAAAAGCAGCAGAGCACCAGCTGATACTGGAAGCCTGATCTCCCTAGAGCTGCAGTTTGTGGGTGTTCTGTAGGTATTGCTCTGTTACTCTTGAACATTCAAGATAACCTTTGCCCCCTCCCCCCACTATGTCTTGCAGAGCTCAGGGGTGCTTTTGTTGGACCTAAGTACTTGAATAGTCTTTGTCTCCTGGGGCTACCATGATGGGTACCTTCCTTAGACTGGGTGCCTTAAACAATGGAAGTATATTTTCTTATAGTTCTCAGGTCTAGAAGTCCCTGATTCCCCCTGGTCCCCTGCAAGGTCGGGTTCTGGGAGGGCAACCTTCCTGGCTTGCAGATGGCCACCCTCTCTCTCCATCCTTTCATGGTGGAGATGGAGTCCTCTCCTTCCCTGGCTTCTCACAAGGCCACTGATCCCATCAAGGGGGCCACATGCCTTTGCTTATGCTGTTCCCTCTCCTTGGCTTCCTCTTCCTCCTTTATCTACCTGTACATCCCACTTCCTTCTAGGTCTGGCTCAGTCCTCTCCTCTGCATGGAGGGCTTCAAACAACCACCATCAATTCAACTTACAATTGTGGTTTGGCTGTTCAGCCTGGGCTCAGCTGGGTGGTTTTCTGGACCGGGCTGGGCTAGCTGTGGGTTTGCAGTGCCCAGCAGACTGCCTGGGGCTGTCGGGTTTCTGATGGCCTCACCATCTTCAGTGATGGGTTGGGTCTCTCCCCACATGACTCTGTGATCTCCCACCTTCCATGGGCCAGCCTAGACTCCTTCACGTGGTGAATCCCAAGAGCTGCAAAAGCCCCGCTGCCAAGAGATTGTCCTGCCTTTGTGTCCATCAGGTTTGCTAATGTCCTGTTGGTCAGTGCAAGTCCCCCGACTGAGCCTGGAGTCTGAGAAGGTGACACTCAAAGAAGATAACAGGAGAGTGCAGACACAGGAAGTGTGGAGCAGATTGGAGCCATTTCTGCAAAGTTCCCCTGCTGGATAGAGGTGCAGCAGGACAGGAGGGAGTGTTTGTGTGTCTTTATGCCCCACTGGGCTGTGAGCTCCCACAGACCTTGGTTTCCCCAGAGCCAGGCCCAGAGCAGGCGCTCAATGTTGTTAACTTCCATCTCAATGCCTGTGGGGCCAATTTGGTGCTTTGGCTCTAAGGAAAGGCCTGAGAACCCGAGGTGCAGCTGGGAGTCAGTGAGGAAAAGGGGTAGGAGGGGCCTAGACATTCTTGACAATTTTTGCTCAGCAGCCCAGGGTTGCAGTTTGTCTCAGAGAATGATCTGTTCTGATTCAGCCACAGTCTGGTCTCCACCTTTAAATGTTGGAAACTGCATAAATCAGCACATTTCCCCCAAAGCAGAGTCTATATCCAGCACCGTCAGGCTGCTCGCCATAATTAGGCCTCCAGCAATGGTTGTTTTTACTCCTTGTGTTTTAGCACCAGTCTCACGGGGGAGGGAGGGCGTGTCAGGGTTAGGATGCCTGCATGCAACCCTAGAGGATGGGAGGTCTGAGGCAGAGTGTGAATGGAGCTCTGGCTTATAGCTTGTCTTTCTCTCTTCCCATCCCAGAACTGTCCGGGGGGCTATGTCCATGCTATGTCCTTTACCTTCTCCACCCTCAGTCCCCTGCAGATAACCTCCACTGGGGACAGTCCACCTTTGGGAGGAAGGACCCAAAGGAAGATTAACAAAGCCCTGTGTGCAGGCTCAGGGCCATTTAAGCAGGTGAATCTGGGGTCCTGGCATACTGCTACATGGTCTAGGAAGGGGGAGGGCTGCAGGTGCACATACACTCCTAGGCCTTCAGGGAAGGGGCATGGCTATAGGAAGGCCAGAGGAGAGCCCTCTGAAGTAGAGGAACAAAGTAGGGAGGCCAGGAGAGGCATGTGGGTGGGTCTGGGAATCTAGCTCTGTCACACTTCCTCAGGAATGGACCTCCCAGGTTCCTGGAGTCACCCAGGTGGAGCCAGGCCTGCTTGAGTTCTGGAAGCAGCAGCCTTTGTCTGTCATATTTGCACAGCACTCTGCTGAACTGAAGGCTTCACATCTGTTGTTGTTTGGCTCTTGCTGCAGACCTGTGGGTCACAGGAAAGGGAGTCATATCCTCCACTGACCAAACGAGGAAGCTAAGGCTCAGAGAGGTACAAGACTTGCCACAGGCCACACGCCTGTGTGTGATGGAGCAGGTCGTGGGTGCCAAGGGTGGACTCCATGGGCAGTGCTCCTGCTGCCACCCCTATGGCTGAATTCTAGAATAGACCTTAATGTATCAGCCTGTAACTTGTAGTTGTACGTGTCTGAGACATGAGGCTCATGGGTTTGAGGCCAGCCTCAGCAGCTTCATGAGATCTTGTTTAAAAAAAATAAATAAATAAAATAGGGCTGGGGGTGTAGCTCAGAGGTAGGATGCCCTAGGATTTAATCCCTGATACTAAAACAAGACAAAACAAAACAAAACAAAAAGCCAGGAGAGGCAGGTGGACATTACCTGCTTTCTGACAGAACAGTTCCTCTGAAGTAGGTTTGACAGAAGACTAAACCTGGCTGGATGTGATGGCACATGCTTGTGATTCTGGTACCTGGGACCTGGGAGGCTGAGACAGGATCACAGGTTTGAGGACAGCCTCAGTAAGTACTGAGACTCTCATCAACCTAGCAAGACCCTGTTTCAAAATAAAAATAAAATAGGACTGGAAGTGTAGCTCAAAGGTAGAATGCTCATGGGCTCAATCCCCAGTACCCCCCACCACCCACAAAAGACTAAACCTGAGTTTGAGCCAACTTCTGGACTCACTTCCAGTTGACAGAAATTACAACTCAGATAATCTGAGGAACATGTGAAATGATACTGCAGTTATGAAACCCACAAAACCCAGACTGTGGGACGCACCAGGACAAATGACCAGGTTCTTTCTTTTTTTTTTTTTTTGGTACTGGGGATTGAACTCAGGGGCATTCAACCTCCGAGCTATACCCCCAGCCCTATTTTTTATTCTTTCTTTTGAAACAGGGTCTCACTAAGTTGTGGAGTGCCTCACTAGGTAGCTGAGGCTGGCTGCGAACCGGGATCCTCTGGTCTCAGCCTCCCAAATTCTGGAATTACAAACGTGCGCCACCATGCCTGGCTGACCAGGTTCTTTCAACAAATGAATTGCAAGAAAAAAAAAAAAAAAAAAAAAAAAAAAAAGGAAGGGATACATATAGATTAAAAAACACTCAAAAGACATTGAGCCAGTCGCTACATGTAGACTTTATTAAGACCCTGATTATGTAGAAAAACATGAATTTATGAGATAATTGGATACTGGAGAACATTGTTATTATTTTATTTTTTGGTGAGATAATGGTATTGCGGTTACCTTTTAAAAATACTTCTTTTAGAGATGTATACTGAAATATTTATGGGTGAAATGATATGATGCCTGGATTTGAAGTGATTTGAAATGAATCGGGAGGGGAAAGTGTGTGTGGCAGGAAGAGGAAGCCAGATTGACTGTTAACTCATAATTGTTGACGTGGAATGACGGGTACCTGGGAGTTCATGACTATGACTCTCAATAGTTTTGCATATATTTCAAGTTTTCCATAATACTATGTTTTTTTTAAAAAAACAAAAGAAAGCAAAAGGAAAAGCAAACAGCGCTCTGTTCTCCAGGGCCCAGTTCCCACTCCCAGGCCTGAGGTGGGCAGAGCAAGAGCTGCACTCCCTTAAGCCACCAGAAGGTGGAGCCACCATGTTTCTGCAGGCTGCCACCAGCCTCAGCCTCCAGGAGGCTGGAGGTTCTTGCTGTTCTGTATGAGAGGGGTGTGGGGAGGGGAGACTGGGATCCAGCATGGCTTCGCCCTTTCAGAGAGTATTCCAAGCTTCCCCTGACCTCCATCCTTCAGGGCCAGCCCTGATCCGGCTGTCTAGGCTTGGGAGGCACCTTGTCCTGCCCCACGGAACCCAGTGTTGACTTCTGAGCCTCATCTTGACCTGGGGTCTCCATCCCATCTCTTGTGGTCTTCCCTGACACTCAGAGGCCAGTCTCCTATTCCCATTCAGCTCAGCATGTCCTTTTCCTATCTCCCATCTCCCACCCCTGTCCTGCATCTCCCCAACCCAGGACTGGGTGGGATGGCCCCTCCGTCTCCAGGGGCAAGGCCCTCACTAGGGCCAGAAGCACAAGGCTGGGTGCTGAGCTCACCAGCCCTGGACTGGTGTTGGGAACCCTGTGTCCCACACCAGCCCCTGCCCTCTGAGTGTGTTGTGTCCACTTTGCTGTAGGATACAGTATGCCTTTGTAGAATAATGGTGTCCTAACTTACTAAAGAATTAGAATCTAGCCCGGTGTAGTGGTGCAGGCCTGTAATCCTAGTACTTGGGATGCTGAGAGAACAGGATCACAGGTTCCAAGCCAGGCTCAGCAACTTAGTGAGACCCTGTCTCTAAATAAAAAATAAATTAGGGCTGGGGGGTATAGCTCAGAAGCAAAACACCCCTGGTTTCAATCCTTTCCCCCCGCTCCCCCAAATTAGAACCTCTATTTCTCGAGCCCCATAGAAAGCCCACAGCAGTGGAGCATCATGGTTCCATCAAGGGGGAGATGCAATCACTCTGGCCTCACTGGCCCATCCCCACTCCAGAGCAAAAAATCACTGGACTTCCCAGACTCTGGACTCCTTACATTTTGGCTGGCTGTCAGTCCAAGAGTTCCTACAAGCTTCTCCAAGGCACTA
Organism: Graphiurus murinus; assembly: GCA_004027655.1. NCBI lineage: Eukaryota > Metazoa > Chordata > Mammalia > Rodentia > Gliridae > Graphiurus > Graphiurus murinus. The sequence continues at coordinate 51,641 of PVLC010007634.1, read as the reverse complement.
GTAAACCTCCCTGGCACTCACTCAGTCCTCTCACTCATTTATTCATTCATGCAGCAGACATGCACTTGTACTTCATGTGAGTTCCCAGGGAGGCAAGCTTGCAGGGTGGGGCACTGTCCTGCAGGAGCCCACGGCCTGGTGAGCAGAAACACACTGTGGGGCCCCAAGTGCAGGACCACAGAGGAGAGGGAGCCTGCCAGCTGGAGGGAACCAGGGAAAGCTCTTTGGGGGAGGTGACATTAGGGTGGCTTGGGAGAAAGCCAGCCCAAGAATGAACTGGAGACACTGGGAAAAACTTGCTTTCTTGAAACAGTCATTTAGAGAGGACTCCTGGAAGTGACAGGACGGGCAAGGGCTTCCCAGCCTGCCTGGCACTTCACAGGAGCGTTTCTCCCTCCCTCAGGTGCCCACTCAGACAGAGTGGCAGGCTACTGCTGCTCCTGAAATGCCACTCTGGGACGTCGGCGAGGAAATCCACTTCCCTCCCAGAGTGAAATTGCCAATAATTGGTGTTGCTGAAAACACAAATAGCATCATGGGCCCCAAATCAAAGACTGAATCCCAGTGTTTCTTCCAAGTGCCGGGGGGTGCATGGGTAATAGGGTGCCAAGATTTGAAAGCCCCCCTTCTTGGGCAGAATGCCTCTCCATCCACAAATAGAAACTCACTGAGAATCTAATTAAGAACAGTGTACATAAAACTCACTGTTCCTAAGAAAACAAATATTAAGCAAGATGCTCTACTTTCATGTCATGGGCTGCTCAGGGAGGGGGAAGTAGGGATGGGGTGAGGGGCAGGTGCGTGATGCTGAGGGGGAAAGAAAGAAGGATTCAGATGGAACATAAAATAGGTTCTAGGTCAGGGAGGGAGAGAAGGTGAAGGGCGGATGTGTGCACTATGAATGAAAGAGAGGAGGAGAGGCAGAGGGAAGGTTCTAGCTTCTCCTTTGTCCAGAATGCTCTTTTGTCTCAGACCTGCTTTCTGGTTTGGTTTTCATCTGATTCTGATGCCTGTTAGTTAGTTGAGACAAACTGTTCTTGTCACACCTGTTTTTCCCCTGGGCTTCGCAGCAGCCCCCCACTAGGACCCACCCCCTTGCTTGGCATCCTACTGCAGGCACCTGCTGCTCTCTACCTGAGGCTTCCTCTCGGCGCTGGCTGCCTGGTGGGCTGGAAATGCTGGGGACTCATGGCCCCGGGAGCAGGCAGTAGCAGATGGCAGGTGGAGGGCGAATACCCCCCTCCCTTTCTCTTTAGGTGGGAAGTTTGATTCGGAAGTTTGAGCTCTTACTGCACTCAGAAGCAACTGGGCTGATAACGCACTGTCATGTGGCTCCCAGCCCTCTATTCTTTCCCCTCCTCTCTGCCCCTGCTTCCTGGGATCACCTCCCAAATGAATCGCTTGCACTCAAATCCTGTCTCAGGATCTGCTTCTGGGGGAAAGCCAACTTTAAGAAAGGCTTTATATATTAAAAATGTAGCCAGGCATGGTGACCCTTGCCTGTAATCTCAGCTACTTGGGAGGCTGAGGCAGGAGGAGGAGCACAAGTTCGAAACCAGCCTGAGAAACTTAGTGAGATTCTGTCTAAACATAAGATACAAAAAGGGTTCGGTGTGTAGCTCAGTGGTAGCATACTGTGGCTTCAATTCCCAGTACCAAAAATAAAAAGTTAATTTGGAAGCTGGGTGAGGTGGCACCCCCTTTGTAGTCCTAGGTACTTGGAAGGCTGAGGCAGGAGGATCGTTTGAGCCCAGAATTTTGAGGCCAGTCTGGGCAACATAGACACTGATTTGGAAAAAAAATAAGTTATTCTGGGACCTTACCTCCTAATAGTTTATTAGGAGGTATGTGATACCTTTATTTCCAAATCCTAAAACTAAATCTGGACCCAACCTTCTAGGTCACCTGGAAAGAGAGCACATGGAAATAAGAATGCAAATGCTCGGGGATTTTACCACTCATAGATTCTTTCTTTCGTGAAATCTGCTGTCTGTGACTTGAATCTGGGTTTCTGACCCGGCGTCGGCAGTTCCCTTGGTTATTCAGTCACTGTTTGCTGGATGTGTGCCCGGCACTGTGCTGATCCTAGGCAGGTGGGATGGCCCAGGCATGACCTTTATTTTCCAGAAGGCTGAGATGGAGAGGTAAACAATGGTGGGAACATTTCCAGAGTCAGTGGGGCATGGGGAAGAATCGTTCATTTTACTGTGGGGGCTAGGAGGAGGTCTTTCTGGAGGAGGTGGTTGAGAGTGGAGGCCAGAGTACCTCAGGGAGTGCAAAAGATGAGGGCAGGGGTGTGGCAGGACTCAGGAGCCGCAAATGGTGTGGGAGGCTGCCCCAGAGCGTAGGGCGTGCCGGGCTGCAGTGTTCAGGGTGGAAGAGTCTTTGACTGAGGTGTCCTGGGAAGCAGTGTGGCCCAGTGGTTAGTGCTCTGCCATTGGACAGCAAAGTCCTCATCTCAGGTGTGCTGCTGGCTCACTATGCACTTTTATGCCAGCGAGCAGGCTCTCCGTGCCTCAGTTTACTCATCAGTGTTACATGGGGCCAGACTGCCTCTTGTAGAGGGTTGCCGGGAGGGTTAAATGAAATAAGCCTAGTGTGGCCCTGAGGACACAGTGCTCCACTAGAGACATTGATAGCAATTTGCACCAGGATATCCTGCCTGGGTCTAAGAGAGTTGGATCTGAGCCGGGGCGTGGTGGCCCAAACCTGTAATCCCAGGTTTGGGAGGCTGAGACAGGAGGATCACAGGTTTGAAGCTAGCCTTAGCAACTTAGTGAAACTCTGTTTCAAAATAAAAAAAATAAAATAGAGCTGAGATGTAGCTTTGTAGCTTGGAGGTAGAGTACCCCTTGGTGGTTCTGTCCCCCCCCCAAGGAGAGAGAGCAAGTGAGTGGGGTCTGTAGAATTGAGATTCCCTAACTGGTGTATATTTGTTTCTATCCATTACCTGGGGGCTAAGGAGTGTCCTTGTAAGAGGCTGGATCGCGTCTTGGGCAGCGAGGATCAGGAAGTGGGACAATGGGGGGAGGGATGGTCCTAAGGTGGCCCCCTGTGTCCCCAGTTGCACCATTTCACACCACTGCTGACCAGCGTGTCCTGGAATTCATCCTTCGACACGCAGGCTGGTGGGGAGGGTATCATCTCTGATGGCGAATTCTCAGCATTTGGGGGGCAGTGTCTGTCTGGTGAGCCTGGGGACGGGACCGAGTGACGTCACTCCAAACTTCTCACTCGCTTCCAGGCCCACGTCTCACCCTTTTCGGAAGCATCTGCAGCGATGTTCTTAGAGACGTTGGAGACCTCCCAACTGCCCACCCATCCTGGTGTCGCTCTGCAAACAGGACCGACAGATGGGCAGTGAGCCCCGCTCTGCACAGGGCCTGAACGCGGCTCTGCTTTAGCAGTCTGGGGACACCCCAACTCCACGAGGTTTCCTCAGACTTGAGTGATGGAAGGAACCAGAGAAAAGAAGAGCAAGGACAGCCCTGAATTTGTGTAGGTGAGGAAGCCGAGGCTCACAGAGGCGCAGAGTCACAGCAGGTGGGTTTGCAGCAGGCTTTTGTCTCCCTGGTCAGTAAGAGCCCTTGCCTCTCACCAGCCAGCTGCTCCTAATTCTGCCCTTAGGGCTCTAGTGCTCCCATTGAGAGTTTATCCATCTGTCCATCCCTCCATCTTGCAAAAGTGTGCCGATGCTTTCTCTACCCCAGACATTTTTTCTTGTTGGGAACACAGAGCTGTGGGGGGCAATTTGGACTCCTCACTGAGGCAGGTGGGAGATCTGAGTTACAGCTATTCTAATAAATATTTCTTTGCTTTCTCCAGAAGCCCTGTAATCCTTTGTCCATTTCCATCTTTTAGCAACTCGCAAGCTTTTTGATTCACAATATTTTCCGTTCCTTCTACCCATGTGGAATTTTGCCATCAGTCTGAGGTGTTTGCTATGCATGATGGGGAGGGCCAAGTGATATCATTTTGGGTCAAGGGGTCTGCCAGTGTGGCTCTGGTTTTTCAGGGAAGTTTAGAACCACCTTCTAAGGCTGTAGGCCATGGAGAAGATGGTGGGAGGAGGCAGTGACTTCTCAGGACAGTGTTTTCTGACTTAAGGGAGAAGGTTGCAGTGGCGCATTTCCACCTTGGCTCCCAAATGTGGGGAATATGACCCTCACTCCTTTGGTGGTTATGGGAGCAGAAAGGATTTTTCTTTTATTGGAGTCGAGTCTCTTTCGTTGTGAGAAGACTTGCATGGTGGCCAATAGCTCCAGAGTTTGAAATCTCACAGTTTCAACTCTCATAGGGAAGGACAGATTCAATTTTCACTTAGTTACAAATTCAAAATCCCAGGGAAGGGAGTCATTGGTTTACCTTAGGACAAGTACTCACCCCTGGCTAACCAGCTGTGTCCAGGGCAGTGAGGTTGAGGTATCCAAACTGGACGCTTCCATAGTAACCATGTGAATGATAGGGAAGGTTCTCAGAGAAGGTCTGCTGGAAAGAGAGAACTGGGTTGGTAGCATCTTATTTCTATGAAGGTTCATTCTGAATGCTGATGTGGGAATGGTCTGGAGATACCAGTACCTGTACTCCCAAGGACCTCAACTTGACCTCACACCTAGTCAGGTTTGATGGGCCTCTCCAGGCTCTGGACTCTTCTTCATTACTTTGGATCCCAAAGGGCCAAGACAATTGGATGCAGGCTTTCTTCGCCCTGCTGTTCAAGGAGGCTTGATAGAGGCTTGGTTTCTGTGTCTTACTGAGCCCTGTTCAAGTCCTGGCTCTGCTGTTATTAAATGAGAAACTGGTCAAAGTAGGCAATCTCTCTGAGCCTCAGTTTCCTTATTTATGAAATTGAGACAAAAACAATCACCTTGCAAGGGTTAAAAACAACAGATACCACTGGCTTTTTTTTTTTTTTTTTTCTTTTTTTTTGTGGCTCTGAAGATTGAACCTCTGAGCTATGCCCCCAGCCCTCTTTGGAAACAGGGTCTCACTATTTTGCTGAGAGCTTCGCTAATTTGCTGAGCCTGGCTTTGAACATGTAAATCCCCTCAGCCTCGGCTTCAGCCTCCCAAGTACAAGGATTATGAACTGACCGGCATCACCAAGCCTGGCCAATACCATTGGCTTTCAAATGAGAATATGCATCGCAATCACCTGAGGGCTTGCTGTTGGAATGCACCCCCAGGGTTTCTGACTCGGGGAGTCTGAGGTGTAGTCTGATAATTTGCATTTTTAACAAGTTCCCAGTGCTGCAGATGCTGCAGGTCTGGAGACCACACTTTGAAAAGCACTGGTCTACATTTATAATGGTTCATAACTGAGGAGGATTCTGTGGCTCCCCACCAATACCACCCTCCCTTGTAGGAGGACAGTAGCAAAATCTGGAGATATTTTTGATTGTTATGATTGGGGGTGGGGGACAGGACTATTGATATCTGCTGGATAGAGGTCAGGAATACTCTAGACATCCTTCAGTGAACAGGATAGAACTCCATGCTGAAGAATCACCAACTCAAAATGTCAGCAGTGGGAAAGTTGAGAAACCCTAGTTTACTACAGGGCTCTGGTCCCAACTATCCTTTGCAGCTGTGATAGGCTGGCCATGTCATTTCATTTTTCTAAGACTCATCATTGCATATAATTGGTTCTAAAAAACTTTGCAGCTCTAACATTCAACAATTTTGGTCAAAAAGTATTTATTAAGTACCAGCTACATGTAAGATATGGTGGCATTTCTATGCAAGCATTTCTCTTACATGGGATTGTATGCTTGGCAAACACTTTGAAAATGTGGTTGGGTTTTATATTGTAATGTGTAATTGCTTTTACAATCCTGCATAAATCATGCTATGTTTTCTTCCTTGTCTCTGGTGGAGTTTCAAAAAATGGTGCCATAGTATCATAGCGTTTTATTTTTGTTTATATGTCATAAATGCATGCACTAATGAGGGCTTTTGGGGCACGAGCTTGCTAATTGGTGATGGGAACCACAGGCCTATGTGCAAACCATCATAATCAAATTTTTCACACTTGGCTAATTGAAGCCAACCTTTTGTTTGAGAATTAATAAAATATGTATTGCAATTAATTCTGGTCAATAATTAACCACATATTGTTAATTAACAGTAGCTGATTGAGGTGGAAAGTGCAGAAGAGCCCACAGGAATGGAACAGGCCTTCCTTGGATAAACATGTGGCTGCTGTCCTTGGTTTCTAAGCAGCTCCTACTGGAAAAAATGGCATCTCAGCCAGGGCAACCAATTCATCCCAGTTTGCCCAGCATTTTCACTAGATTTAACATGTTCCATCTCCCAGGAAACCACTTAGTCCTGGTTGAACCTGGATGGTTGGTCATCCTAGGAGAAAATGAAGACCCACCAGTAAGAGTAACACATTCTCAAAAAAGACCAATCCTAGATAGAAAGGGGAAACTGCTTCCTGCTTGGTATTTACTGACCTCACAGTTTTATTCTTCTATAAAGTAATGGGAATGTAGCTAGAAGAATTAATAAGAAAAGGGGGATGATGGTGGAAGGGATGCACCAGTTTGTTGCGAGGTGACCCACAGAGACACACCAGACTCAATTTGTGCCAAAGAGGCTGCTTTATTTACCGGCCACCAGCTGGCCAGGATGAGCAGCCTAAAGGCTCTCACATGGAACTCTGGGGTAGGCCAGTTTTGTACCTTTTGGTTACAGAGTTGGGGGTAGGGAAAGGTTAGGTTGGTGTCATTACAGCATTACATCAGGTGCTCTCACAGCAACACAATCAACAGGGTCATTAGGTGTTATTTTTATGGTAAAGGGTCATTAAATGTCATTTTTATGGTAAAGACAACCTTTTCCGGTTTTTTGCCTTTCTAATTACACATTATAAACAAGCAGATTACAGAAGCAGATAGTATCATTCAAAATTCCTTTCTACCTCCTGGTTTAGTTTCCGGATACCTTGTTGACCTTTAGGCAAGAGACTGAGGGCACTTGCTTAAGATTTCTACCTAGAAGGGATGCATAACCTCAATATCTCAAGTTAAAGGAAAACAGCTTTTGTGAAGACCCTGAGGAAGGACAGAGAAACCATGATATATTCAAGGAAGCCTGATAATGCTGGAGCGGGAATTATGGGAAGGGAAAGTGGTGTGAGGATGGGCTTTATTTTATTTATGAGACTTTATTTTAAAGTTTGTGAAAAAGATGTTGAAAGGTTGCATTCTACCTCCGAGCTACACCCCTAGTCCTAGTTTTTATTCTTTATTTTGAAACAGGGTCTCACTAAATTACAGAAGGCCTCACTAGGTAGCTGAGGCTGGCCGCGAACCCGGATCCTCTGGTCTCAGCCTCCCAAATGCTGTTGAAAGGTTTAAATGGAAGAATGACAAGATAATAAAGTATTTGCATGGCAAAGATCACTCTGGTTGCTGACTTACTTATGAAGAATAGGCCTCTCAGGAGCAAGACTGAAGCAGAGAGAACCCTTAGGAGGCCACTATAGTCATTCAGAAGAGAGGTGGGGATGGCTTGGCCCACAGTGGTTGTGGCCATGGTGATGAGAAGTATTTAGAAACAAGAAGTACTTAGAAGCAAAGAGGAATATGAGAAGTGTTTAGGAGCATAATCAGTAGGATTTGGGACTGATGGGATATGGAGAGGTTTTTGGCATGACCATTTGGGCTGATGGAGGGGCCATTGGGATGCTGACTGGGCCTCTGAAGGTGAGATGGGTTGCCAGCAAAGAAGGCCACAGGGGATATTTGAGATCAAGACTTTGATGTGGCATATTTAATTTGAGACATATGGAAGGCTTCCTGTGTATTGGGAGTATGAAGTTGGCTGTTCAGTGTGGGTGAAGCTAGAGGTAGAGATTTGGGAGTTTTGGGCATATAGACTTGAATACATAAGATTAAAAAGGCAGGAATGGAATGAGAAGATATGAAGGTCCTGGACCAAACCTCTAGCTAAAAAACACTTAAGTGTTTAACAGATCTTGAAAAAGAATTTATGTATAAGTAGCTTATTTGGGAGGTGATTCCAGAAAAGATCAGTAAGAAAGTAGAGAAATGAGGCAGAGAAGATGTGGTAGTTAAAATATGGGCATGAACCAGTGTGGTGGCCCATGCATGTAATCCTAGTACTTGGGGGAGTGGAGACAGGAGGATTGCAGGTTTGAGACCAGTCTCAGCAAAGTAGCAAGACCCTCAGCAACTTGGTGAGACCCTGTTTCAAAATAAAAAGGGCTGGAGGTGTAGCTCAGAGGTAGAATGTCCCTGGGTGCAATCCCCAGTACCAGAAAAAAAAAATGGCCATGAATTCATATGAGTTATTTGCAGCAGCTCATATCCAGTGGTGAATTTTGTGAACTCACTCCTAGGATCTGGACTGGTTGATGACTCACTTTGGTCAGCAGACAGGTAGCAGTGAGGTTGTAGTTTCCAGAGCTGTCTTTTTCTCTTTGTCTGTTCCTACCCTGATGTAAGAAAGCCTGTGCTGGACTGTTAAAGAGAGTTCATGTGTAAAGATAATCCCCAGTCAACAGGAAGCACCTCAGCCATGTGAGTGAGGTCTTCCCAGACCCATCAGCTCCAGCTGAGCTGCAGGTGACTTAACCTCATGGGTAGTTCTACACGGGACCAGCAGGAGAACTGCCCACCCAAGCCCAGCCCAAACTGCAGAATCATGAGCAGAGAAGTGATTGCTACTTAAAGTTTTGGGGTACTTTGTTATAGAGCAATAGATAACTGACACAGAAGGGAAGAAAGCCAATGGAAGGGTTATTAAAAGCCACATTGCCAGGCATGGTGGTGCATGCCTATAATCCTAGTACTTGGGAGGCTGAGACAGGAGGATTGCAGGTTTGAGACCAGCATCAGCAACTTAGTGAGGCTCTTAGCAACTTAGCAAGACCCTGTTTTCAAATAAAAAATAAAATAGGGCTGGGGGTGTAGTTTGGAGGTAGACTACCCCTAGACTCAATCCCCAGCACCACACAAAACAAAACAGAACAAAACAATCCAGCAAACAAACTAAAGAAGCAGTACTAAGTACTATTATTGGTACATGGCACTTAGCCTGGGTGCCTCACAGATTTCCCCTGTCTTCTGCTGTATTGCTTGCTTATCTGTTGCTGAAAAACAAATTACCCCCAAACTTTTCATAGCTGGGTCCTCTGACTTAGGGTTTCTTAGAATGCTATACCAGAGGTATCGGCTGGACTTGTAGTCATTTCAGGGGTTGACTGGAGAGGATCGAATGCTTCTAAGAGTCCTTATGAGTAGCCATTTTCTATTGTGCTATAATCAATGGCCATAACTGGTTACTCAAAACAACAGAAATTGATTATTTCCCAGTTCTGGAGGCTGGGAATTTACAACCAGGTATTGTTAGGGTTGATTCCTTCTGTGGGCTGTGCAAGGGAATCTCTAATTCTTCCCAGCTTCTGGCGATGTCTCAGTCCTTGGAGTTTCTTGGCTGGTAGGTTTAGTGCTTCGATCTCTGCCTCTGTGCTCATTTGAGTTCTTCCTCCTGCATTTATCTCTTTTCTTCTTGTAAGGACATCAGTCCTATTGGATTAATATGGGCCCACCCTACTCCAGTATGAGTTTCTCTTGACTAAATATATCTGTAACTAACTTTCCAAAGGAGGTCACATTCTGAGGTACTAGGGGCTGGGACTTCAACCTATTTTTTGAGGGAGGACACATTCCAACCCATACAGACCTATCCTAGAGTACCTCTCAGCATGACAACTGGCATCTCTTAGAGTCTGAGAGAGAGAGAGAGAGAGAGAGAGAGAGAGAGAGAGAGAGAGAAGAAGAAGAAGAAGAAGAAGAAGAAGAAGAAGAAGAAGAAGAGCCAGCAAGTTGGATGTCAGTCTTTTTGTAGCCTGATCCCAGCACCATTGCTGTCTTCTTCCTAATAGAACTGAATCACTGGGTGTGGCCCTGCTTCAGGGGAGGAGATTGCCCAGAAGCCTGAGGTGGGGCTCCTTAGGAACAGCTGTCTTAATGGCTGGCTGTCACACCCACATGGGGCAGGGTTGACAGCTGCTTCTAGGGGCTTACTTGGTTTAGGTACAGAAAATTCCAGTTTCTGAAGCCAAGCATGGTGGTGCACACCTGAAATTCCAGTATCTGGGAGGCTGAGACAGGAGGATTGCCAAGTTTGAGGCTAGCCCTAGCAACTTAGCAAGGCCCTCAGCAACTTAGAGAGACCCTGTTTCAAAATAAAAAATAGGGCTAGTGGTAGCTCAGAGGTAGAATGCCCCCAGTTCAATCTCCAATACCACAAAACAACAAACAAAGTTCTACTTCCTGGGAGACCTTTCAGTTCCAGGCAAACCAGGAGGGTTGGTGGGCCTTGCACAGAAACTACTCACTACACTGGCACAGTGGAATGAAGATATGTCAGTGTGGCCACTCACACAGCGAACTCGGCAAAACCTCAGTCATCCGAGAAAGCTTCACTACAGGAAACATGCTCGACAGCCGACAGAAGACCCGGTGGTGGTTGTCAAGATCTGGAAGGACTTTATACTGATTTGAGAGGATCAAATAGGACTAGTCAAAAATAAATTTTTAGCATGTTGAAGAAAAGGGCAAAAAGATGGTACTCGTCACTGGCAAGTAAAGGGACAAAGGGCACAGCATCTGATTTTACATTCAAACTTCCCAGTTTATTAAGGAAAGATGTTCTCGTGGTAAACATCTGAGACCCACCAGCAGCATCATGTTGCTATGGTGATGTAGTCAGTCTACCAGAGGGAGGGTGGGCTATTCTCTGCAGTTATCTACCAAAGGGGCTCCTGGGGAACAGAGGGACACAGGCTTTTTAGTGTTTTGTTTTTTTCTGGTATGACTTTTCCAGATGCCAATGCATTGGGGAGTGAATCTCAAACTCGAGCATGCATCTGAATCATCTGGGAGGCTTGCTGAACAGATGGGGGGGGGGCACTTCCAGAGTTTTTGATTCGGTAGTTCTGGGGCAGAGCTCTAGGATTTGCATCTCTAACAAGTCTGCAGGTGAGGCTGCTACTGCTGTGAGTCCAGGGACCACACTTTGAGAAACACTGTTCAAGGACAGTGAGGGCCCCAGCTACATTACAGTTACCTCAAAGGAAATTGAAATTATCCTGTCAACTTGAAAGTTATAACTTTCTTCTACTGTTCTCTTCACTGTGGAACAAATGAACATATGCACCTGTGCACAGGCATGTGTGAACGAGAGAGAGAGAGAGAGAGAGAGAGAGAGAGAGTGTGTATGTGTGTTATCTGGGTTCTCTCAGTTTCTAATATTTCATGGTGAAGTGCACTGCTCCCCTAAAGTCTCCTAACTGTCAAACTTCTCCCACTGACCACTAACCCAGTCTTCCTGATGTTGAAAGTTCTGGCCCTTTATGGTATCTGGCATCCTATCATCAAAACTCTGTGATAGGGGACCTAGGTATTATGGTTCTTTCTTCTATCGAAACCCTGCAGATTAGAATTATCTGGGATTTAAAAATCCAATGTTGGAAAAAAAAATTTCCAATGTTGGCCCCAAATCAAGTAAATTAAATCAGGAAGTGGAGGAACCGAGTGCATTACCAGGTGGTCATCATTATAATAGCAGAATATTATGGTCCTAGGCAGAGCTAGTTCCACGCCAGTGGGCCCCAACCTTGGCTACGCATTAGAGTCACCTGGGGAGCTTTTAAAGCTCTCAGTATCCAGGCAGTGCCTCAGATCAGTTAACTCAGGATCTGAAGGGGCGGATTCAGGCATTGGTAGTTTAAGAACACTCCCAGGTGATTCCTAGTTCGAGAACCACTAGCCTAGAAGTCTTTTGCATGGGACCTGTCCCTGTTCCAGGCCTTAGCAAGGGGATGCTAAATGCTTAGCTGGGAGCACAGGGCCAGTAGCTCCTGGTCCCAGCCCCATGAAGTCTCTTTCCTGAGTTCAGAGACACCAGCACAGCTGAGTGGTGCCCCTGCTCTGAGGTCTGGTTTTCAGCTTTGTGGAGCACTTCCTCCAAGCTTCTAAGTCTTAATAGTACCAACGCCTTCCCCATGTTTCCCAGCCCTCAAGGTGGTAGATGCTCCCTGCATCTGCTGCCCTTATATCCAGACTTAGTGTTCTGTTTTTGCCTTTTCTGTACCTAGTTAACAATTTTATACCTAGTTACTAATTATTTACATTATGTGTGTGTGTGTGTGTGTGTGTGTGTGTGTGTGTGTGTGTGTGTTACTGGGGACCGAACCCAGGGACATTCTAACCCCAGCCCTTTTTATTTTTTATTTTGAAACAGCGTCTAAGTTGCTGAGACTGGTCTTTCACCTGCAGTCCTCCTGTGTCGGTCTCCCAAGTTCTGAGATTACTGGTGTGCACCACCATGCCTGACTTATGTTAAATTATTTCTATTAAAGTAAATTATGGTTTCTGTCTCCTGGCCATATCTTGACTAATACATTGACCAGACACAGAGAAGAGGCAAACCTGGAACTGATGTGAGGATAATTTGTGTCCTTGGACAGTAAGAAATAGGACAAATGCCACAGAAGCAATAGTCAAAGAGGAAACAGAAGAAAAAATTCCTAAAGTGAAGGTAGATAGGAGTGTTAACTTCAAAAATGGTGTCACAATTCACAATAGCCAAATTATGGAACCAACTCAGGTGTCCATTAACAGATGAATGATTATAAAACTATGGGAAATACAATGGGATTCTACTCAGCAATAAAGAAGAATAAAATAATGTCATTTGCAAGAAAATGGAAGGACCTGGAGAACATAATGTTCAGTGAGATTAGCCAGTCACAGAAAGTGAAGGGACATATGTTTTCTCTAATATGTGCAAGCTAGGGAGTAACTGGGATACAAGAGGAACTCCAGATAATGGAGGAGAAACCTCAGTGGAGCCAGGGAAGTGATCTAAGGGAAGGGGAGGGGGAAGACAGGTTAATTATTGGAAATACTACCATCAACTATGTGTACATATGTGAAAATACCAATGTCAATCTCAATACTCTGTATTGGGAAGGGGGGAGATGGGGAGGTGGGGGGGACACCAAGTGCTGTGTGCATGTATGTCAATGTCAACATGATTTACATTATGATGCGAGACTATAATGCACCAATAAAAGCACACAAAAAAGACAAAAAAATAATAAATGCTAGAAAGGATGTGGAGAATGGGGGGGGGAGGGTGCCAAACAGGAATGGTGGCATACCCCTGTAATCCCAGTAATTGGAAGGCTGAGTCAGGAGGATTGTAGCCTTGAACCTAAAATAGAACTGAGGATATAGCTTGGAGGTAGAATGCCCCTGGGATCAATCCCCAGTAGCAGCCGTGCATGCACACACATGCACACCCACGCACAAATGGGTACTAAATGAAGTTAATGTAGAGAAATACTAATTGTGAGACATACATTCTGATGAAACGACTACATTTCAAGAATGAAGAAAGAGTGATGGAAATTCAGGCAGAAGTAGGTTGCCAGATAGCCTCAGCTTTTCAACTCTGACATTAGATTCTGGAAGAAAATGAAGCAATGAAGGCAATGGAAAGGCAAAGGATAGGATTCAAAGTTTGATCAAAGTGGATGTGTACGCCTGACTGTAACATGCAAGGATTTGGGAGGTGGCCATCCATGTCTTGTCCTTAGGAGGCCCCAAATGCCCTTCAAGGGCTGGGGAGGTAGCTCAGTGGTAGAGCACTTGGGTAGCCTGTGGGCAGCCCTGAGTTCCATCCCCAGAACCGTGAAGAAGAGGAAGAAGAGGAAGAAGAAGAGGAGGAGGAGCAGGAGCAGGAGCAGGAGCAGGAGGAGGAAGAAGAGGAGAAATGTTTTTCAGTTGACTAAGAGATGAACCTAAACAAAGAACTCAGAGAAAAGCACCTAGCATTTCTGAAAAAGAAAGTGGCTATATGGTGGTGTGCTTTGAACCTATTTATATAATTAAATTTAAATAATTATGGAAAAATTCAAATTAGAATATAGCTATTATAATTTTTTTTTGGTCCTGGGGATTGAATTCAGGGGCATTCTACTCCTGAGCTTCACCCCCAGCCCTACTTTATTTTTTGTTTTGAAAATGATAGCCTGGCTATAATTCATAACAAACTAGCTTCATAATTTAAAAGATGGAGATAACAATTCAAAGAGCATACCATTGGAAACCAGAGGAAGGAGGTGAGGAGACAGTGAGGAAGTAGAAGGGAGCATGTTTTCTTTCAAAGGGAGACTTGGCAGCTATGTTTTAATTTTTGAAGTTGATAACTTCAGGTGTATGAGTTAAAGCATGTTATTTAAAGATGTAAAAATTATCACCAGTAGAACAAAAACATTCTGTTCATCAAATTGGCAGAAGGTATGGAAAATTAGAAAATAAAAGAATGGTGCTGGGCATGGTGGTATACACCTGTAATCCCCAGTACTTGGGAGGTTGAGACAGGAGGATTACAGGTTCAAGACTAGCTTACCAAGTTAGTGAGATCTTCAGCAACTTAGTGAAACCCAGTTTCAAAGTAAAAATAAATAAATAAAAAGGGCTGGGGGTGAAGCCGGGTGTGGTGGCGCACGCTTGTAATCCCAGCATTTGGGAGGCTGAGACAGGAGGATCCGGGTTCGCGGCCAGCCTCAACTACCTAGTGAGGCACTCCGCAACTTAGTGAGACCCTGTATCAAAAAATAAATAAAAAATAGAGCTGAGGGTGTAGCTCGGAGGTAGAATGCCCCTGGGTTCAATCCCCAGAGCCGCAAAAAAAAAAAAAAAAAAAAAAAAAAAAAAAAAAAAAAAAAAAAAAAAAAAAAAAAAAAAAAAAGGGCTGGGGGTGTAGCTTGGAGGTAGCGTGCCCCTTCATTCAATTTCCGGTACCAAAAATAAAAAATAAAAATAAATAAAAGAATGGAAACATACATAAACAAGATAATGGGGAGTTGATACCAATGACATCTATTATGAAAGCACATATAAATTAAAAAACAACCATAAAGCAAACAACTCTCAGACTGGGTAAATCCAGTCCCAATCCAGCTGTGTGCACATTGGACATGAAATAATGAAGGCAGAATAGTCACAGATACATCAGCCAAGTGCAAACAGAGAGAAGGCTGGGGTCACCACACTGCTGTCAGAGGAAGGGAAATTCAGGGTAAACATTATGAAATGAGATGAAGAAGATCACTAACAGATTGATGGAGGGCTTAACACACAACCAAGACAAAACAGTTATGAACGTAAAGATGGAAATAAAATGAGAAACAGGTAGAGAAATGAAAATATTTTCTTACTTTTGGCAGATCATATTGATGAAAGTATAAATTACATCAGAGAGAGGATTTAGATAACGGAGTAAATGATACACAGGCAGACCAAAGCTCTGCTGGCCTCAGATTCTAAAAGGGGAGCTCAGGCTCTACCTCCTGGGTCCCTGAGTGTCCTTTGTAAACGGGGCCCTGGGGTGAAAGGGAGGAAATGGACAAGACAGTAGGAAAGGCAGCGTTTGGAATCTCTTGTACTTGGACTTCTTTCTCAGCACCAAGACAAACTGCTGTGTAACCTTGGACGAGACAATTCATCTCTCTGAACCTCAGTCTCTTCATCCATAAAATCTGCAATAATCCCTCCTCTTCCAGACTACTGTAAACTGAACGAGGCCCTCTCTAAGGAAGTCAGTGCTTGACCATAGCAGACAAGCAGTGCATGTGTTTTTGGAGATGACAAGCAGCTGGCATCGTGTGAACTCATTTATGTAATGATCACAGAGCCACACAGCCATATGTCTCTAGCAGGGGTTCTTGCCCTCAGCGCTACTGACATTTGGGCTGCATGATTCTTTGTAGTGGGCAGAGGGTGCTGTGTAGGAAGATTAGCAGCGTCTCTGGCCTCCACCCACTAAATGCCAGTAGCAACCCCTCCCAGTTGCGACAGACATTGCCCAGTATCCCCCAGGGGACAAAATTGTCCTCAGTTGAGAACTACCAGAACAGAGGGAGATTTTGAAGAATGTTCTCTAAAGGTGGATGAGTTTTGTGTTTGGATGGTTAGATCAGAGAGCATTTTGTGTTTTCCATTATTCTGTTTCTGAATGCAGCATCTACCAAGTGCACACGTCAATGTGGTGAATAACACACAAAAGTGCTTTATTTTATTTGTATTTATTTTGTGGAGCCAGAGGCTGGGCCTCCTCTTCCCTGCCATTCTCTATCCTGGCTCTTGCACCCCTTGAAACTTGTTTTGTGCATGGCTGCAGTTGGCACCTGTAAGAGCTCTGTAAATGAGCATTTCTTCTCCCTCCTTCAGCTCTTCCCTCTTAGAAGAGAAGGTGATTATTACGAAGTTTTCCTTCCCAGGGCAAACAGAACGGGACCATTTTGGTGCAAAGATGTTATCAACTGCATGACTTTATTTCAAAAGAGCAGACGTGCGATGTGTTGACAGAAATGTAGCAAAGAGGCAGCCGTTAGGCAGAAATCCACCTGAGCTGCTGCGTTTGTGGAAAAAAAAATCAAAGCCCCCCAAAGTGTAACATTATCCTATTTACATCACTACATCACGGCTCTGAAATGAACAAGAAATGCGCTATTTAGTCTGATTTCTCCATTATCCTGTCGTGTTCGAATTTTTAAAAGGGATCAAATTCCATTTTTTCCTGAAGAAAGAGAGCGCAGATTCGCAGATTTCATTACCAACTTAAAACAAATTGAGCAAAAAATTAGGGGGAATGTTTTTCTTTCTTTCTTTCTTTTTTTTTTTTTATACCCAGCAAGGCCTCTTTTAAAACCAGTGAACATCTGCACGCTTAAGTACCTTCTGTTAAGGTCTGAGGAAGTCAGTTTCTGGAGTATGTGTGAGTTCATTGACTGCCTCACGTTCCCAAACTGAATAAGAAATGAAGAAACCATCTTCAGTTTTTTAAATAAGTGTAAAAGATGATACATCTGCGGAAAAAGTTTGGATGGGGCATTCAGCTCTTATAAAAAAACAGATGCAGACCCCAGCATGTGGTTGGAATGGGGGCAGACACTGGACAACATTTGGGTTTTCTCTTCAAATAAAATAATTAATTAAAAAAAAATCTCATTGCCTACTCTTTTGTTCACCCTAGAAAGACTGCTCTCAAATACAGTAGCTAACTAGGCACGAGAGGCTTTATTTCATTTAATTTAAATTTCAATTAATAAAATAAAATAAAAATTTCAGATCCTCAGTGATCTCAGCCAAATGTCAACAGCCATGCATGACTGGCTGCTGGCGACTTTCTGCCATATTGGACAGTGCAGTGCTGGATGATGTGGAAAATCTAGAGGAGTCAGGGAGAATCCCTCGGGAACTGCTATTGTTGACACATGGTGGATTTCCTTCCAATCTTTTTTGTTAGTGCTTCCCATATGAAACTATTTCTTCAACCGGGATATATATGATGTATTCTTTGTGTGATGCACTTACCACCTAACATTTTATCAAAAGAGCTTTCCCATCTTAAAATATATCCTTCAAAAACATGATTTATAAGCTTTCCTGTTTGGGTATGTAACACTTTCTTATTGTAGGAAAGAGAAGTAAAAACAAAGTAAGCAAATGTCCCCTGAAATCTCACCCTTCAGGGATAAGAAAAAAATTCAACCATTTGGTGAGCATTTCTTTGGGCATAAATACACAGATGGGCATATAAATAGATAGTCAATTTTATTAGGGATATTTCCATGTCAGTGAATATAGAAATACATTATTCCTTTTACTAGCTGTGGATTATTTCATGACACAGATGTTATGCTTGTCTTTTGTTGCTTCATCTGATCAGTACCGTCCTGTCCCTCTTTTACAAAGCTCTCACCTTTCTTCTGGAACGTCCTCCCTCCCCTTCTCTCCCTCCCTCGCTCTCTCTCTTCTTCCCCCTCCCACCTTGCTTCCTTCTTTTTTCTTCCTTTCCCTCCCTCCCTTCCTTCCTCCTTTCATTCCTTCCTTCTTTCCTCCATCTTTCAACCTTCCTCCTTCCCTCCCTCTCCACCCCGCCATCTATACACATTTTCTGTGTCTGGCGAATCACTAGTGTAAGGGACACAACAGCGAAGAGGGCAGTAAAGTTCCTGCCCTCAAGGTGTGATATCCAAGCAGAGGAGGCAGAAAGGACCTGGACAAAGAGAAGAAATATTAACAAATTACCTAAGTACAGACCGGGGTGGGGCGAGGATGCCACCAAAGAGGCACAGTGGTTGACAGCTGAGTGGACAGGTTCGCTCTTGGGCCCTGGAGCTAGTGTGTGTGGATTCAGACCCACCCTTCCACCTGCTTCCTGATGGCCTTGGGCAGCAGAGAAGGCAGGTGGCGGCCCCAGGAGGATGGTACAGCTGAGTGTAAAGACTGTCACTGGGGCTGGATGGCCAAGGGCACTGGACCTGAGTCCCTGATAATGTTGACATTGCTCTGGACCACTGGTTCTCTACCAGGGACAATTTTGTCCCCCCGCAGGACACTGGCCAATGCCTGGAAACATTTTTGGTTGTCATGACTGAGGGGCATGTGCAGTTGTTGGCATCTAGTGGATAGAGGCCAGGGAAGCTGCTAAGTGTCCTACAGAGGACAGGGCAGCTCTCATCGCAGAGCCTGATTCGGCTCCTAACATTGATGGTGCCAAGGCTGAGAAGCCCTGCCCCAGCAGATGCCAGCACCTAGGGTGGAGAGAGACGGAGCATGAGGTAGGAGGTGGCAGAGGGGCTTTAGTAGGAGGGATGGTGACCAGGGAGGAATGCTTGAAGAGATAGCTTTGGCTCGGGCGAGGAAGCCCTGTCCAGCTGCACATCTGGACCTCATGGTGCGTGTGTGGGGGCAGGGACTTGGCTCCAGCTGGAGTGGGTTGCAGGGAGAGGAGCTGGAGGTGGTGGTGGGGGACACAGAGCTTCATCAGAGAGAGAAGTTGCAATGCTGAGCATCTGAGGAAGTGTTAAGAATGGGGATGTTTGCTTCCTTAGAGGAGGTTCCAGAGAACACAGGGAGAGGTCTGGGAGGAAGGGAGTAGAGACTGGTGGGCCAGGCTAGAGGAAGCAAGGGCAGGTGTGATGGATTCCATTTTCTGGCACCATTAGGAGCGGGGGTCATGCTGGAGGTCGGCTGGGAGATGGTCCAGGTCTGTCTGCACCTGGTGGGATGAAGCGTCCAAGGGCCAGTGACCCGAGGAGTGGTGCTGTTGGGCAGCCTGTGGGGCTGAGGCTGGGCTCTGGAGGGAGCACCCTTGGCTGAGGATGGGGGCTGGGGCGGGGTGTCCTGGGTTCCTGGCCCACTGGCAAGTGGGCGCTGGAGAGTTCAGGGCATTCATTGTCCAGTGGCTGGCCAGCTCCTGTCTGGTGCCGAGGACAGGTCTGAAGGCCCAGAGAACAGTAGTCTTACCTTGTCCCATCATTAGTGCAGACTTAGCAAGCGCTTTACCACTGAACTACACCCCCAGCCCTTTTTATTTTATTTTGAGACAGTCTTACTAAGTTTCCCAGGCTGGCCTCAAACTTGTGATCCTCCTGCCCCAACCTCTGAGTAACTGGAATTCCAGGTATGTGCCACCTCACCCAGTTTGGGTTGAAGATTTAGAGAGAGGGTGAGGAAAGAGCCTGGCTCCCAGGTTACAACCACGGTCACTGCCTTCCGTCCCTCCCCTCCACCTGTGGGAACTGCAGGTGAAGAGGCAGGCACTTCCTGCAGCCGCCATCTCCTGCCCTTCTAGTCTGCTCTTCTGCTGGAAGGCTGAGTCCTCTCAGCTATTCTCTTTGTGACTAAGCCTCAGGCAAAAGCTTGGAAATATCACATGCTGGGTCTGTTCTGGTGACATTTCAAATCCAGAGAATCTCACACATCCCCTCCACTCCAGACTGAGTCTGGTCAGCATTCCTCGCTCAAGAACTCCAGGGCCATTCCAATCCCCTTCCCAAGGGTCCTTACTCATATCTTACACAGGATAGCCATGGCCACAGCCACTCAGGAAGGAAGTAGCCTAGCCAGGATTTGAACCAGGACCTCCTGGCTCCCAGGCCTGAGTGCAAAAGTGTTGCATTCAGCCAGAATGTCTGTGCCCTCCCATAGAGTACAGTTTGCTTTAAGTGTCCCACAGTGATTATGGCTGGAGGAATCCAGAGGGAATTAGACCTTCATGCATTTGGGGGTCATGAATTTGAAGGGCTTCCAGTCAGCGGTAGGCTCCAATGGGGTGCTTGGGAAAACCTCTTTGGAGCCATACCTCAGTAGTCTTGTGGGATAAGTATTATTATCTCTATTTTTTACAAATGACTAAGCTGGGGCTCAGAAAGGAAGAAATATTTACCTGAAAAGTTCTTCCCAAGATGCCAAGATTTAGATTGGGGTTTAGGGGAGTTGGTGGACAAGGCTGGTTTTGTTTTGCTTTAGATATTTTTTACTTATGTATAACATATACAGTCTCTCAAGTACTGGGATTACAGGCATGTGCCATCAGGCATGATGCCCAGCTAACATCAGTTTCCCTGTCCCTGCCCACCTTCCCTCCTCCAGGTCTGCTGCAGGATCTGCATTTTTTTTTTCTGCTGCTGGGGACTGAGCCCAGGGCCTCTTTCACTGACAAGACCTGATGTTAACAGGATTTCCATGTGATTCGTTTGCCCATTTGGGTTTTACCTCGCATAATCATAAAGGATCATGTTCTCCTCCTTACTATCCTTGAGGTGACGATATCCTTGGGATGGGCCCTTACCTGAAACTGACCAGAACGGTCCTGGGATTGTCCCTGGACTCTCAGCCCACGCCTATGGAAGGCTTTTCATCTCACCACGCTTAGCTTCTGATAAATTATTGAGCCAGGTGAGAGTCCCTCTCCACTTCCCTGAAGTAGATTGGAAGCGTTCAGTGCATTAAACTCGCTCCCTTTTTGTTCAAACCCAAGTTCATCTGTAGTGAGGAGCGAGGTTTTAACCCGCGTTGGATGCGGACTGAGCCTTTCCCATGCTCTTCCCTGCTCAAGTGATGAATTATTGAGACCTGAGAAACACCATTTGGTCAGTCAGGTAGGCTCTGGGGACCCAAGAGGGCAGCACCTCAGAATAGCCTCTTTGTTTTTCTTCAAGAACTTAAAATAAAAGAAGTACAAAAGTGATGGAATTGACATGCCCAGCTGGGATGTCAACTATGAAAACTTTGTTATATTTAATTATATGTTTAACAAAGAGATAGGTCATTACAGATAATGTTGATGTACCATTTGATCGGCCCTTTCCTTGAGTCAACACTATCATGACTTTCATGAATATCTGTGCCTTTTAAAATTATACTGTCATATTATTATCATCATCATTATTATTATTTTTTGTGGTACTGGGGATTGAACCCAGGGGCATTTTACCTCTGAGCTACACTCCCCGCCATTTTTATTTTATGTTTTGAAACAGGGTCTTGCTAGATTGCTGAGTCTCACCATGTTGCTGATCTGTCTTTGAACCTGTAATCCTCCTGTCTAGCCTCCCAATACTGAGATTACAGGCATATGCCACCATGCCCAGCTGGAAACCTTTGTATTTTTATACATGTATAAACATGGTATTGTTTTGTGGAAATGCCTTTCAATGCTTACACAGGTACCCTCTGGGTCCTTTCCCTCCTTGCTTTTTGCAGAAGGCCACCTTTGACCTCTATTCTTGGTATATCTAGCTGTAATCCATTCATTTTATTTGCTGCGAAGTATTTTGTCATGGGGAAAGAACACATCTTCTCATTTCCATATTGTTGCATATTTAGATTGCTTCCAATTTTTCATTGTAACACACAATTTTGCGGTCAGCATCCTTGCCCTGTCTCTCACTGGGCTCATGCTGGAGAGTTTCTGTGGAGGCAAGTTGCTGGGAACGGAGTCACTAGGTTGTATGGTATGTTCACTTTCAATTTTACTAGGCCTTGCCAACTGCTCTCCACAGTTGCTGCACTGATTCACATCTCACCAGCAGTATAGAAGAATGCAAATTTTCTCCAACACTTTATATTGTTGGAATTTTTTTTTATTGTTGCTAAGTTCATAGGAGAAAAATGGTATACCTCTGTGATTTTGCTTTACCAGTAGTTTCTTTTGGTTGGAAGAGGTCCCAACAGGGTGGGACGAGGTCTGAGCTGAGGTCAGTAGACTGAAGTTCTTGCCCAGTTCTTCCATCAACTTGGATTGGAGATTGGCCAAACCTCTTCCCCTATCTGGTCCTCGATGGGGTGTTTTAGTCAGATGGTCTCCAAGGGTGACACCATGAAGTGGGCAGGATGCTTCTGACCTGTAGTGTTTGGGGTCTGCAATGACAGGGACTTTCCTTGCACAAGAATCTTCTTCTGCTGCTCAGCACCTGTGCTGGGGTTCTGGGGTTACCTCTTAACAGGTGAGTTTTGAATTGAGGAAGAGGTTTCAGCATGGGAATTACAAGATGTGGGTTTTGGTCCTGGTTGAAACATTTCTCCATGGAGTGGTTGTGGATGGATGATCTGTTAGGGTTTCAGCACAAATCCACTTCAAGGGCAAGGGAGCCCACAGCTGACCCACAGGAGGTCATTTTCCATACAGGGATGATCTCTGGACAAGCTGTAAGACCTGGGCTCTAGTGCATCTCTGACCAAGTGTATTTTCTGAGTCTGGCTCTCTTTGCTCTTGGCTTTAGCTAGAATGCTTTTTGTGAAGCAGAGGACATAGCTTCAGCTGAGATGGAGGCTCACCTGGCTGCTTCAGTATTGGCAGGAACTTGGTTCAGGCACCTGGAGGCCTCATGGGTAGAGTTGCCAGAGTAAGAAAATAAAAATACTATCTTTGCATGAGACATACTAAAAAATTTATACATTATTTATGTGGAATTTAAATGTAACTAGGTATCCTGCATTTTATTTGGCAACCCAGTTAGGAGGTGCAGTGTTACTTGATATAAGAAGAACTGATGATCAGATAGTCTAACTCGACAAGTAACGAGCATCTTGTCATTGGAGGTATACAAGCAGAGCTTAAACAAACCAAGATGAAAATTCTGGCATGTGTGATATAGTTTTGTAGCCTTTGCTTACATGCCTCCAAGGATAGGGCACTTGATGTTTCTTGAAGCAGTGTGTAGACATCTTGGGTACTGAGAAAAGGCAGACAGTTGTCCCAGCCTTCCATGCTTCCCCTGCCCCAACATACCAGCCACTCCTGTGACTGGGGATACCCTTCAAAGTCTGTCCTCTGTGAAGCACTGCACTGCCACAGCTCTCACAATGTGGTCCCTGAAACCGGCAGTATCAGCATCCCTGGGAACATGTCAGAAGAGCAAACTCTCAGAGGCTCCCCAGACCCACTGACTAGAGATGTGGAAGATGGGTCCAGAGATCTGTCTTGGTGAGCCTCCAGAGGCTTTGAGAATCACAGGATGAGAGGATCAAATTAGAAAGCCCACCCAAGACCCTGAAATCATTGTTTTGAGCTCCACTTCTCTGGCAGTGGATTGAAGCTGGGGGCTGCATGGGGTGAGGGCATGGCGGGGGTGGGGGGGAGCGAGGAGATGGATGCTCTGGGAGATGAGTTCAGCACAGAAGTTGGAGGGGCAGAGAGGGCTTGGTAGATGCTGTTAAGGAACTGAATTTTTTTCTCAACAAAAGGATTTTGCCTATTTGGGTCAGGCATCGAGGAGAAAACTCAGTTTTCCTTAAGGAGCTCGTATGAGTGGGGGAGAGTAATAAAACATGCGACACACAGAGAGACGCTGTGCACGCTGTAAGCAAGGTGTCTTGTCCAACCTTCTCCCTGTGATCACCCAAGACGGCTGACCACACAACTTAGAGGATGGAAGATTTATTTGCTCAGTTGGAGATCTCAGAG
Source organism: Graphiurus murinus (assembly GCA_004027655.1). Classification (NCBI taxonomy): domain Eukaryota; kingdom Metazoa; phylum Chordata; class Mammalia; order Rodentia; family Gliridae; genus Graphiurus; species Graphiurus murinus. The sequence goes on along the minus strand of PVLC010007634.1, from coordinate 27,837 downwards.
TTTTAGTCCATGTCAGGCCAGGTTATATCTGCAGAAGTCAGGGCGTGGTGGTAGGAATCAGAGAGAGGGAGAGAGCACGGCTCCGCCCTCACATCATGGAAACCAGAAGCAAGAGAGAAAGGGGGGAGGGAGGGAGGGAGGGAGAGAGAGAGAATATGAATGAGAATTAAGGGGATTCAAAGAGAAAGCACAGTCCCTAAGTCCACACTCCCAAGGACCCACCTTCTGCCCAATAAATCCAGATTTATACACTGATGAAATTACAACCCTCATGACTTAATTATATCAATCCTAACATTAGTACATGAGTTCTCCAGGGGACATTCTGTATCTATTCATCACACAGGGTCAGGGCAACATGCAGGGGGTTAATTTTGATTGAGGGCAAGGGTTATGTGAGTGCTGTGGTGCTTCATTGAGGACCATCTTTGAAAGACATTCCCAGACGCACCAGTGGCTCAGATGTAGAGACAGGGGCAGTAGGGAAGGCTTGGCCAGTGGTCTCCCTTTCTTACCATGAGAGGTCCACATGTTGTTTCAAGTGGCAGTGAATTGCCTGTCTTTGGAGGCATGCAAGTAGAAGCTACAAGACAAGCCTAGTACTGGATAGAAGGGTAACCTGCATGATCTTTCAGGATTTTTTTTTTTGTGTGTGGTACTGAGGATGTACCCAGGGACCTTCTACCTCTGAGCTACACCTTCAGCCCGATTTTTTTTTTTTTTTTTTGCGGTACTGGGAATTGAACTCAGGGGCATTCTACCTACGAGCTATATCCCCCACCCTATTTTTTTTATTCTTTATTTTGAGACTGAGTCTCACTAAGTTGCGGAGTGCCTCACTAGGTAGCTGAGACTGGCCGCGAACCCGTATCCTCCAGTCTCAGCCTCCCGAATGCTGGGATTACAAGCTTGCGCCACCATGCCCGGCTTCTCAGCCCAATTTTTTAATTCTTTATTTTGAAACAGGGTCTCACTAAGTTGCAGAGGGCCTCACAAGTTGCTGAGGCTGGCCACAAACCTGCGATCCTCCTGTGTCAGCCTCCCAAGTACTGGGATGTGTGCACCATCATGCCAGGCCCAGGAAGGGTTTTGTCTAGGATTGTCAAACTGCTCCCAGGGTCAGCTGTGGGTAACCTGGGGTTCCTATTGCAGGTCTTCTTTGTATCCCATTCTAGCTAAGTTACTGTCTGTCTACACATTGCTCTTGAGTGGGCAGTGGCATGAGGGGTCATGCATTAAATAAATGAAAGGCAAGGAAAAAAGTGGAAACATCATGCTCCAACCCTACGTGTTCACTAAATGTGCTTTTTCAGAGAAGCTATGCTCTCTGGATTCTCTGCCTTTACTGAGAGGGCGTGTGGGCTTTCCAGAACCCCTCATTCTTGGCCCATGAGTCCCAGTAGACATCTTGGTGGCTGCTTTTCTCTCACATTTCTGTCCTGCCAACAACCCTTGTATGCCTGGCTCCGGGGCAGGGGTTGGGATGGCTGAGCTTTCCAGGGGGCTGGTGTATGTTGAGGCCATTCTTCTGCAATGGTGCAGTTGCTTCTGAACCACTGTGAGCTGAGACACTTCTCAGGCAGCTGACTATATGGTATCGGGTAACATGATCACACCATTTGTCTGTCTTCTCAGGCTCCATTTTGGGAACACAATGTTGGTGCCATTGAATTGGTGGAACTATTTTGTCCAGGCTGTTACCAGCCACATAAACACTGACCTTCCTCTTTCTCCTTCATATTTCTGGTCCAGTGTTGTGGCCAAATACATTAAATCTCATTGTTATTTCTGCTAACTCTAGTAATATTTGTACTGCACTTACAGCTTACACAGCACAGTTGTCCCCTGGTATCCATGGGGTGTTAATTCTAGGACTCCCCAAGGATATCAAGATCCTTGGGTGCTCAAGTCCCTATAGACAATGGTATAGAGGCTGAGTGTGGTGGAAGTAGAATGATTTCCCTTGAAGAATGAAAAAGGTCCAGATAATTAGCAGTATACTGAGGATCAGACACTTCTCTGGTTGCAATAACAGGGAGACTATCCTTAGAGAATTTAAAACATAATAAGCCCCAACAAAGTCAGTCTGTTTTCTATTCTTGTCTATGCATTGACCATTCTATACTATGTCAATAGTAAAATATTTTGCTCTAAAATATTTAGTTGGTCTAAGATCTAAATTGGTATTGCTTTTCTTGAGTTTTCGTGATCTGTAAACTTAATACATGTAAGGTTCATGTTAGAATTTGTTCTTTTAATGCATGCTGTATTTTACATAGAAGTCAATTTAAAGAATTCCTTGTTATACAGCCATTTCTCTACACACATGGGCTCAGTTACATGTGTTCATTTTGAAAGTAAGTTCCTAAAGATTCAGGATCCTTCAAGCTCACCTTGGGCTCAGTTTAGGTATCTGAGCCCTGTGATATTACATATCTCTGTATTTAAACATCGATCCAATATCAGCAATGGTAGCCCAGCAAGGAGGAAATCAAATGTGAGATACTTGAATTCTGTCAAATATATAACAACTTTGAGTTTTATATGTGCTTAAAGTTTCCTTCTTTCCTTCCTCCCTCCCTTCCTTCCTTCCCTCCTCCCTCCCTCCCTCCCTCCCTCCCTTCCTTCCTTCCCTCCTTCCCTTTTCTTCTTTGTATTAGGGGTTGAATCCAAGGGCATTCTACCGCAGAACTACACTCCCAGCCCTTTTTTATTTTGAAATAGGTTCTCACTGAATTGCTGAGGGTCTTGCTAAGTTGCTGAGGCTGGCCTTGAACCTGAAATCCTCCTGCCTTCAGCCTCTCAGGTGCTGGGATTACAGGCATGTGCCACCATGCCCGGCGGATGGCTTACAATTCTTGCTTATGTTTTTTAATTATCTAATTTGGCTAATGATACAAAAACCCTTGAGCATTGCTTATACTTATATTAAAATTTACTCCCAGTTTGTTTCTTTTTCATAGAATGTTTTATCACTGATGCAAACTGGAGCCTCTCCAGCCTGTGAGCTGAAATCCTGCATCCTGCCTGGGTACGATCGTCTGGCTTTATCCCTTCTGGTCTCTTGCTGGCTATGGAGCCCCTGAGGCGTGGGCTTGCTGATCAGAAGGTTTCCCTGCTGCCTTCCTGTGTGTGTGTGTGTGTGTGTGTGTGTGTGTGTGTGTGTGTGTGTCACAGCTAGACCTTCTGTTCCCCGTGCTCACCCTCCTGCTAGCTGGCCTTCCTTGGCTGTGGGTGCTTTGTTCCAGTCTTCACCCTCCAAGTTCTCATGGTCTTTCTCCTTTCTCCCTATGTGTCTCTCATAAGGACATTTGTCATGTGTAATCCAGGATGATCTCATTTTCAAATCTTTAATTATATTGACAAAACCCCTCTTCCAAATAAGGGCCCATCTATGGGTTTCAGGACGTGTCTTCTTGAGAGCCACCATTCAGCCGGCTCTGGTGAATAAACACCTGGCTCTTTTGCCCCTTGGGGCATTCTCAGGTGAGCTCCATGCATCTCCCAGAGAGTTCCAAGGGGGACTGAGCCCTGCTGGCCTCAGTGACCGACCCTCTCATGGGTGCAGGCTGCACTGACTTTCTCCGCTCCCTGTCACTTCTCCCACCCCTTCGCTTCGTGGGATCACCTCCCAAAATAGAACACCTATGCCAAATCCTTGTCTCCAGCTCTGCTTTGGGGCCTGCCTGCCCCTCCCTTGTTCTAAGGCCCTTGCAGGCAGCAGAGTCACATCTCAGCATGTCCCCAGGCACAGTTTGCCCTGAGTCACTTTGTGCTGTGCACTCCTGACTGACCTTTCTCTCAGGTACTTCCTGGCCTGTCCTCTGGTCTCCCCGACCTGTCCCTATCCCTTGTCACATTGCCCTTGTGATTCCACAACCTCGTCTCCGTCTCTAGGAGATCCCAGGCGACATGCAGCCTCAGCAGAGGGGAAGTAATTGCAAAGGCACCTGCTGCCTTAGATAGTGGAGAAAGTATCACAGTCAGCATGTGGCTTAATTGAATTAAAGGAAAAAAGGCCTCCTCTGATCTCCACGGTAACTCATTGCCCTTGGCGGCATGCAGATAGACCTCATCCCAGAAGCAAGAGTGTAAGCCAAGATGGTGCTGGGCTGCAGGCCTGGCTTTAGGAAGCTCCTGGCTCAGAGAGGGTGGGAGCTGGGTGCTTGGGATACTGGACACTGCCCAGAGCTCAGAGGCCTCAGCAGGCCCTGGGTCTAGGCCTGACGGAAGGAGGGTGTTGGGGATGAGGAGGTAAGGGATTTGGCCCTGGGTTGGAAAGCATGACTTGGGAACCTACAAGAGGGTCTGATTGAGACAATCCTGTGTTCGGGGCCAGCAGGGAGAGAGAGCTGGAAGAATGGTCAGACCATCTGGAGAGGCACTCCAGTCTCCCTAACCAATGGATTATCCCCATGCCAGAACAGTGATTGGATTGCAGGGAGCTGTGGGCCTGGCCACGGTGGGCCCTGCAGTCGTGTCTGTGGATGAAGATCACTCTTTCTTGCTGAAGGAGGTGCACTCAGGCCAGCATGCCTTCCTGCTGGTGGGCTGTTTCTGGAACTTTAAGGGAGATAGAGGCTCCATTGGCGGTATGTCCAAGCTCTGTGCCCCATCCTTGGGTCCTTCAAATTCTGTACTATGTGGACCAGGCAGAGGCCCAGCTCATCAGCAGAATAGGGTGTTTTCTATCTGGTGACTCCTTTATGATGAGCTCCCCTCCCTTTCTAGGAAACATGCAGGGAATCCAGATTCAGGCATTCTAGGGCATCCAGATATAGTAGCATCAAGACACTACTTTCTCTCCCTAACACAGGGTGACCTTGAGGCTCCTTCCCCATCAGAAGAGTGGGAGGAGCAGGGGGGCCTGTGGGGTGGATCCTGCTCCAGTCAGCATTCGTGCAGCCATAATCTAAAGGCCTGACCATGTAGCTTAGGGGAAAGGTTTATTTTATTACCATTTGGGGCTCCATCCATGTGAGGCTGGGGACTGTGATCTCAGGGCATGGTGGTGGGAGGCAGAGAGAGGGAGGCACATGGGCTGTGCTCCTCACATCATGGAGACCGGAAACAAGAGAAGGCGAGGTGGGGGCATATATAATCTCCAAGACCACACTCCAGGGATCCACCTCCTGCAGGCATACTGTACCGCCTACTGGGTACCGCCCAGGTAAATCTGTTACAGTGGATCTATCCACTGCTGGGTTTACAACCCTCATGACTCCACTATATCAACCCAGAATATTAACAAGTGAACTCTTTAGGGGACATTTGATATTCAACCATAACCGGTCCAGATGGGGTGAAGGCGATAGGTATACGGGGGCAGAGGAGGCTGCAGGGCTAGCAATGTCCTAGGAGATAACTAAGCACCAGGCATGTGTTTGGCTTGGGAAACAAACTTTTCAAAGACTGATCTTGCATATCCTGATTGTTTAAGGTCCCTGTGTCACAGAGTAAGGCTAATTGGCTGAATATTTGGTCTGGCTAAAAAGAGCAGGTTCTAGTCTCCTCTCAGTACTTTGACAGTCTGAGTAGACTCTTAGTCACGTGAGGGCTTTGCATTTGGACTTCCTGGGTTTCTTCCCTTTGCCTGTGCTAGAAGCCCCTTCCCCAGAAGGCTTGTGTGTCAGGGAGGCACTTTCTGTATCCAGATTAAGCACAATCTTTCCCATTAGGCCGAGGTCTTAGAGTTATGGCTTTGCTGCGGGGCCACCTGTGATCTATGGAAAGTTATTGAGCTGAGGGAGAGCACTACCAGAGCTGCACTTGGCATAGCGAAAGGACAGCCGTATGTGCAAATGTGTAAGACATGAGGGGTCAGCGACCTCATATTTCTGAAGCAGAATGCTTGATCTAAAAGCACTTTTTACAGGTACTGCCCCTCTGCCTGGACACTTGTCCCAGCATAAATATCTCTTCTCAGAGAGCTCTCCCTCTGTCTGCTTCCCACCTAAATCAGTTTCCTCGTCACCCCCTCTCATAGCTTCCTCTAGTTTTCCTTTCTTTGTATCATTTATTATAATTTTGAACACTTTTTTTTTTTTTTTTGCGGTACTGGGGATTGAACTCAGGGATGTTCTACCTCCGAGCTATACCCCCAGCCCTAGTTTTTATTCTTTATTTTGAAACTGAGTCTCACTAAGTTGTAGAGTGCCTCACTAGGTAGCTGAGGCTGGCCTTGAACCTGGATCCTCTGGTCTCAGCCTCCCGAATGCTGGGATTACAAGCGTGCACTACCACGCCCAGCTTAATTTTGAACATTTTAACTTAAGTTCCTAATCTGAACTTAACTTCTCTGAGAGCAGGACCCATGTTTTGTTGTTGTTGTTGTTAACTTCTGCATGGTGCTGTATTGGACAGAGTTAATCAGGCAAGAAAGATTACTTAAGATTATTACTCTAGTGGAGAACTCAAATCTACTGAAAAAAAAAAAAAAGGCAGGAGGGTTTTTAAGCTTTGGTGTGAGTTGGGGAAAGGTACTGGAGGACATTGTGGGAGAGGTTGGTCATGTGTTTAGGCCTCTGTTTGCTGATTGGCACTTATGAAAGTGAGGCTCCTCCCCCCAGAGACTGGGAGAGAGGGGTGCAGTGCTACCTTTATTGATGATTTCATTGTAAAAGGATGGCTCCCATGTCCTTGAGAAAGGCATTACTGGGTTGCAAAACTGGCAAGAGACGGGGAAGACTGACATCTCAAAGGGGCTCTTCCCCCAAAGTTAGATTGTATGATTTATAAAGGTAACGCTCTAAGAAAATGGAGGCTGGGGGCCTCTAGTCAGGAAGAAATTTGTTTAAAATGCAATCAATCCAGCAATACCACTTCTGGGTATCTACCCAAAAGAATGGAAACCAAACTATCAGAACGATGCATATGTATCTATGTTTATAGCTGTACAATTCACAATTGCCAAACTATGGAACCAGCCAAGATGTCCATCAACAGATGAATGGATTACAAAACTATGGGATATGTACACAATGGAATTTAAGAACAAAATCATGTCATTTGCAGGGAAATGGATGGAACTGGAAAACATTGTGTTAAGTGAGATTAGACAGTCACAAAAAGTAAAAAATTGTATGTTCTCCCTAATATGCGGATGCTAGGGAGAAAATGGGGCATAAGAGAGACTCCAGATGAAGAAGGAGAAACCTTAGATGAGCAAAGAAGTTGACTTAACTGAAGGTAATGTGGGAAGGGGGGGGAACACCCTAATGCACATGATGCACTTTCACAAACATATCAAAGTCAATCACTAAACTGAACCTGAGGAGGGAGGGTGAGGGAGTGGGACGGGAATTGGGGAAGGGTTAAATGAGAAATGTGTGCATGTATGCCTCTACCAGCTTGTACCTAACAAAGATGTATGATTACAATGTACTAATTAAGAGAGAGAGAGAGAGAGAGAGAGAGAGAGAGAGAGAGAGTTAGTTCAGAATTAAACTGTGAACAGAGCATTAAAAAAAAATGCAGTCAAACTAAGGGGAAGGGAATGTTGTCCTGGTAAATGACATCCCCCTTCCTAGGCTGCCTTTCTTCCCTAAGGTTCTTGCATAGGTCCTACAAACACAGGGCATGTTTAATTTAAATGTAACTTAGACCTCGGTGTCTCCATTTAGTTAATGTTCATTTCTTCTCTAGACTATGAGCTCTATGGGGGTCAAGGATCAAGTCTGTCTCTTTCTTTGTGTTCTACCTCTGAGCTACACCATGAGCACACACACACACACACACACACATATATATATATATATATTTAAAGTTTAGAAACAGGGTCTCAGTAAATTACTGAGGCTGGCCTCGAACCTGCAATCCTCTTGTCTCAGACTCCTGAGAACTGGGATTATAGGTGTGTGCCACCATGCCCCGTCAAGCCTGTCTCTTTTATTAGTATAAACACAACAGTGGGCCGGGGGTGGTGGTGCATGTTTGTAATCCCAGTACTTGGGACGCTGAGACAGGAGAATTGCAGGTTTGAGGCTATCCTCAGCAACTTAGGCTGTCAGCAGCTTAATAAGACCCTGTTTCCAAATAAGAAATGAAATAGGGCTGGGGGTATAGCCTGGAAGTAGAAGGCTCCTGGGTTCCATCCCCAGTACCATACACACACACAAATAATAATTAAAAAAGTAAACACAACAGTGTCTTCTGTTTGCTTCTCATAAGGAGTCAATAAATGCTGTGGAAAGAAAAATGAGAGAGAGAGAGAGAGAGAGAGAGAGAGAGAGAGAGAGAGAGAGAGAGAGAGAGAGTAAGTAAAAGGACAGAAATATGAAGGCTAACTTGAAACTTTTCAGTGTGGGTAAAAGCAGGTAATGGACCAGGATGGCTGCCATGGTCCAGTGAAGGTCCTGGGCAGAAGGAAGAGCAATGGTCACTGATGTTGGACACCTGGGGAGGGTGGAAGCTGTCCCGCTGAATGCTCAGGGAGTGGGGACCAGCAGTGTTTGGTGTCTGTGCTGGGGATGACTAATGGAGCACCCCTGGAGCCCAGGGAGGTGGCAGCACATGCAGATTACACCTCTTACCTGGCCTGTTTGATTTCTAACAAGCCACCATGATCCTGGGGGAAATGACAAGTATGCTCTTTTGAGTTTATTTAGAAGACAGAGCTATCCCCCCCTTCTGGGCTACCCCATGGACAGATGGATGCTGGTGCATGTAATTACTTTCAGGGTCAAAGCAGCTGCAATCAGCTCCTTTGTCAGCAGCCTTCATTGAATAGTTTTATTGAGCGCCTGTGGGTGATTTGTTCCAGTGCTGGAGTAATTGTCCAATCAACCATAGGCTCCCTTGGGGGAAGGTGGTTTGAAGGAAGGTCTCCAATGTTTGTTATTAAGACTGGATGGCCTCCTTAATTAACTCAACAAACATTTGTGAGCACCTACTGTGTGTTGGGGCTCCTACTGTGCACTGGGCTCTGTGTCAGATCCTGCAGGAGGTGGGTTAGAGTTCTTGCTCTACAAACCCTCCGCGTTGTTAAAGGGACAAATGGAGCCCCTCTTCATCTCATACTCACCCAGGACCTCGAGAAGGAATGGCTTCCTCCTGATGGGGAGAGGAAGATGGGTAGGAGTGAGGGTGGGGATGGGGAGTTGGCATTGATGGACATTCAAAGGTCAAGGTCTCCATGGAAATATTAAAGTGGAAAACTGGCCAGACATGATGGTGCACATCTAAAATCCCAGTACTTGGGAGGCTGAGACAGGAGGATAGCAGGTTTGAGGCCAGCCTCAGCAATTTAGCAAGAATCTCAGCAACTTAGAAAGACCCTGTTTCAAAATAAAAAAGGGCTGGGGGTGTGGCTCAGAGGTAGAATGCCCCTGGGATCAATCCCTAGTACAATAAACAAACAAACAAATAAATAAATAAACAAAGTATGAAACTGACCTACATAATTGTTCAAAAAGAGGATTTCTAGAATAAGATTCATCAGGGAAATAGCAGGCAAAAGAGCTGTGGAGAAAGGAAGTCACCATATCAGACATGGCCATGTAGACTCAGCAAGGAGCTGGGCATTTATACCGAGCGCTACAAGAAGCCAGCAGAACATATTAAGTTGAGGACTGATAGGATCAGGCAGCACCCAGCACACAGCAAGCGTCACTACATGACAGTCATTGCTGTCGTTACCTGGCTGTGGCACGGAAAGGAAATGGGGAGCCAAGATGGATGTGGGCAACAGGGAGGAGGCTACTGCAGTAGTTCTTGCCAGAGGTGGTGTGGTCCTGCTTGGCACGGAGGTTAGAGACATGAAGAGAAGTGATTGATTCTAGAGGAGATTAAGAAGGTCAATTGGCAGGACTTGGTGGATGACCAGAAGTGATAGAGAGCAGGGGAAGGAAAGGGAAAAAGAGAGGAAGATGTCTTGGTTTCTGGCTTGGGAGAATGAGTGAATGATAGAGCTGTTCCCAGTGTAGGAGCAAGTGTGTGCGGAGCAGATGGGTAGGTCACTTTGTCATATTAAATCAAAGGGCGAGTGGCGTGTCCAGTGTGCTATTGGACACGTGGGACTGAAGCTCTGGAGTGCAGGGTTCAGGGGATGAGAGCAGTTTTTCTTTCCCACGAGGTACTTGCTTTGATCCTGAGTTTCAGGCGCAACATTGAGAACTTGACATGAGCTTGACTTAGTTTGAGTTCTCCCAGATGCTGAGACAAGAAGCCAAGTGAGGGAAATTTATTTGGGAAGTGGAGGTTGTAAGACAGGGAAAGCCCGCCTCCTAGTTCTCTGACCGTGGACCTGCAAATTTGATTGAGAAAGGACAGCTTAACATGAGAAAAACCAAGAGAAGTTTATCAATCCATATCAAGGTGTACATGTGCTTGGGACTCAGTGGAGAGTAACTCAGGGTGCTTAGAGTTTGGGGCTTATGTATTATCTTAACAAAGAACAAGTAAGTTGTAGAGAAGTGACAAGACAAAGGGAAAGGACCTGGAGCTTCTAGAGAAGGCAAACATATGGGGAAACTAGTGGAAGATGCGGGCTGCTTAGTAAGGTTTGTTTGTGCAGACTCTCTGGATGTCGTCTGGTCTCTGGTGCTAAGGCTGTTACCCCCTTCCTGGCATAGCAGTGGGGGGGGGCACCTTCCCAGGAGGAGTTTATGTTCTGCTTTTGGGCAGAATGGGGAGTGCAGAGCGCTCATCTGGTGTCTGCTTTTTCTCAGTTGCTCTCAGCTCAAAATAATCCTTATGCCTAAAAACATCACTTCCTCAGGGAAACAGACCTATAGACTAAAATGCCCTGTATAATATAATATGGTGCCCTGACTATTAATTCATAGCACTTATCACAGTTTGCAAATACATGATTTCCACATTTAATACCTTTTTTTCTCTCTCTCTCTCTCTGTCTCTGTCTCTCTGTCTCTCTGTCTCTGTCTCTGTCTCTCTCTCTCTCACGCATGCACACACACACACACACACACACACACACACATTCACACACACTCCTCTCTCACCACTAGACTATAAGCTCCTTGAAGGGAAAGATCATATCTTATTCTCCCTGTAGCCATAGTAACTAGCTCAGGGGTCCCACATTGTAATAAATAGTATTTGGTATTGGACCTAGTATTAAACTATGGATTGTTCTGTTAAAAAACAGGAATCCTTGTGCCAGAGTGGCATATTTAAGGATGGCATACTCTATTTTTATTTATTTTTCTTGGTGCATTGTAATTATACATCATAATGAGGTTCTGAGTTATAGAAGGATACACGCACACAGCACTTGTTAAGTTTCCTCCAGATCCCACCACACTCCCCCCTGCCCACCCCCCGCACATGTTACTGAGATCGGTGTTGACAATTTCATGTATGTATATAGTCCTATTTGAACGGTTTCCTTCATCAGGTCTGCTCCCCCATCTCCTGCTCTTAATCCCCTTCCACTATTTTACTGGTTTTTCTCCTCCTTTATCTGAAGTCTCTTTTGTTTCCCAATTTTTCTCTAGCTTCCACATATGAGAGAAAACATGACCCTTCACACTTTCTGAGACTAGCTAATCTCACTTAGTATAATATTCTCTAGTTCTATCCATTTTCTTGCAAAGGACAATTTTGTTCTTCTTTATGGTGGAGTAAAATTCCATTGTGTGAATACACCATAGTTTCATTATATATTCATCTGTTGATGGACTGAGGCTGGTAGGGCGGCATATTCTGAGCCTCTTCGAAGCCACACCAGTCAGGAAGTGGGACAGATCCCACAGATTGGTGGTTTAATCCTGTGCAGCAACCCGGGAAATGGTACGAAGCACATGCCTCAGACTGATCCCTGGCAGAAGCATGGGAGCTGGGGCATTTATACCCGACTCCCTTAGTCATTAGGAGGACCATGCCTGGGAGTGCTCCTTCCTGGCACATCCGAACTGCCACATGCTGACAGGGAATTTTCTGTGGTTCCTGTAACAAGAGCCCCTAGACACAGAAACACAGACCCTCCCTGGAGCTCAGTGAGACACCATAGGGTGTAAGCAGGACATTGACAACAAAGTTTAACTGTCCAGTTTGTAGGAACATGTAGATTTCTATCCCATGCTGTCTAGAAATTGGTCTTCTACTTAGTTTTATGTCAAATTGGCAGAGTTAATGGCAACTTTCAAATAGCACCGAGATGAGATTGGGGCAATTTATGTCGATGGCTCAGAGAGTAGGATACAACTATCACCAACCTGGGAACTCTCAACTCCATGTCTCACGTACTTGGGGTTCACTTGTTTGTTAGAAATGAACATTTGTTGAGCATCTAGTATGTGCCAGGCCTCATGTTGGACACTTTGCACATATAATCTCATTATTATTATTATTATTTTGTGGTACTGGGGATTGAACCCAGGGACATTTTACCTCTGGGCTATGCCTCCAGCTCTGTTTTGTTTTTTTATTTTGAAACAGGGTCTTATTACGTTGCTGAGGCTGGCTGCGAACCTGCTATCCTCCAGTTTCAGTCTCCTAAGTACTAGAACTACAGACATATACTACCATACCTGGCTCTCATTTAATCCTTAAAACAAAAAACTCTGAGAGTTAGATATGGTTAGACCCACTTTGGGGGATGAGGAAAGACTCGGGGATTTGCTCTTGTTGAAATAGTTTGTAATTGGCAGAGCCGAGTTTCGACCCATGTTCTTTCCTCCACCTTTTCCTTCCTTCTGATAGGTGGAAATTACAAGAGCAATCTGAGCTCCAGCGTTTGGTGTACATTTGCATTCGATATTTATTGACATTCCCATGCTCATCCAGTACTTACTGTCATGGCTTAATAAGTTCTAAATAATAATGATTTTTCCCCTGGATGAGTATAGATGCTTCTGTCAGCTGAGGCTGATTTCCACCTAATTTGCAGAGAATTTGTGCTGCACAATGATGAGCTAAATATTTATGCAGGGAGGATGTATGTACAAATCACATTTCCATAAGAAACACAAGGCGAATGAGAGTTTCCCACAAAAAAGTTTATTGATGGGAAAAGATGCTTTAGAGAATTAAACATTAGCTAGGATTAACCAGCATTATCCAAGAGTTAGCCATATTTAGGCAATTAAGAGTTTATGCCAGAGAAAGGTTTTTATAAAGCGTTGCTAAAGATTATTGGAGTATAAAAAAAGAGTAATAAAAAAGATTATTGGAGTAGAATTTAAAGAAAAATTCTCTGTGTTTAGGAAAAAACTTGGGAATATGGGATAGCTCCTTCTCCTATTGACCAATCTATCTTGCTGGATGGCTGTGGGCAAGTTGCTGCTTCTTTTTGAGACTTGATTTCTCAATTGTTATCTACTGGATAGGATTGGATGTTCCCTCTGTCTTGGAATTCTCTGTGCTACAACTAACCATGTTTCTGTCTTTTGATCTACACTGAGAAGGAGTCTGTTGACTTCGACTACCAGCCTTCCTACCAAGGGAAAGGAGTCAACATTTAGAATATCTGCTGCATACCACGCACCTGTCAGATGTTTGATGTAAACCAGCTAACTCATTACTACTCATAGCAGCTTGGTGGCATAGGGTTTATTTCCATTTTACAGTTAAAACAAATAAGCTGTAAATTAAAGAGCAACTTCTACTTTTGGGGCCATATTTCAGTCCTTTCCACTCCACCTAAAAAAGCTTGACACAATGAGATTTAAAGGTAAGTATCTTAGCCCCTTGATCCTCATCCCTACCAGATGAGGACCAAGGAGTAAGAGCAAAAGACTTGCAGTTGTATAGGGCTGGGTTAGAATTTTACCTTCCCAATGAACTGGTTGTCTGGGTGAGTCAAAGCGTCTCTCCAGTATATTTTTTCTCATCTGCACACTCTTACCTGTGATTTCCATGGAGCAGAGCTATTCTGTGGATTCTATGAGAAACCATCCAGCTCTTTGGTCCCAATTTGAAGAATTGGTCATTCTAGTTTTCCCTCCAAGGGCCATCTCAGATGGCCCCCCTCACTGCCTCCCTGGCATAGAAAGAATCTCTGGGTGTGAGCCTGGCTTTCTCCCCATCCTGGCTCCCTGAATCTCTCAGTTTGATCCCATCCAAGCCCCTGCTCTGCCTTGACTTCTGCTTGTGTATAGGGTGCATTGCTGGAGATGTGAGTCCAAGCCCCAGCAATACCTGTGTGACTTTGAGTCAGTCATTTGATTTCTCTGAGACTCTCTTTCTCCTCTGTAAAATGAGGATGACTTTAGACTTTGTAAAAAACTTTTATAGTTAGTTAAATACCATTATGTTGAATTGCATGCTGAACTATGCTCTGCCCCAGGGAATGACCTTGATCCTTCTGAATGAATTCTTTAGTGATCTTCAGAGTTCCTGACATAAAGAGCCTATCTTACTACAATTTCTGTTCCTATAACCAAAATACCAGGGACTGGGTAATTTATAAAGAATAAGTGTTTATTAGGTTTGTGGTTCTGGAGTCTGGAGTTCCAACGTAGAGGGGCTGTATCTGGTGAGGACTTTCTTGCTGCTGGGGACTCTGCAGAGTCCCAAGGAGGTGCAGGACATTGCCTTGTGAGAAGAGCACATATAAGAGACAGAACCAAGCTAATTTTTATAACAGATCCTCTCTGAAGATAATCCATTATCCCATGAATTCCATGAATCTGTGAATGAATTAATCCATTCTTGAGAGTAGAGACCTTATCATCTCTTAAGAATCCCACCTCTTAGTCCCTACCTCCAGTGGGGATTGAATTTCATGTTTTGGTGGGAACATTCAAACCCTAGCAGAACCCCTCCTGCACTGTCACAGAGGCACACTTGAGCCAGCTGGTCCACCATGGTTGAGATTCTTGCCTCGAATGCACATGAGTGAGCAACCTCCTTCAAATGTTGCTTTATGGAGACAACATTTGCCTAGCTGAGACAGACATTGAGATTGATGTAATCTCATTGAATGTTTACAAAACCCCACCTCCAGGCTCAGAGCCCACCTGAGGGCACAGAACCAGTGAGCGGCCCATGGGTGCGCAACAGGCCCAGCCTCTGCTTGGAACTCAGCTTCACTATCACCAAGACTACAGATAAACTCTAGTCTCACTTTCTTCTGATGTTGTAATGTGGCTTTGAAGAGATATTCCAGGAAAGTTAGAAAGTTTTAGAAAATTTAGAGGTCTGGTTTCCTGGGAGACTTCAGCAATACACGCAATCACACGATCTCTCTGTTTCTCAAACAACAGTGTGTGTGTGTGTGTGTGTGTGTGTGTGTGTGTGTGTGTGTGTGTGTGTTACTAGGGATTGAACCTAGGGGCATTCTACCTCTGAGCTGCACCTCCAGCCCTGTTTTCTATTTTTTGTTTTGAAAAAGATCTTACTAATTTGTAGAGGGTCTTACTAGGTTGCTGAGGCTGGCCTATGAACCTATGATCCTCCTGTCTCAGTCTCCCAGAACTGGGATTACAGGCATATGCCACCATGCCTGGTTTCAAACAACAGTTTTATTGAGATATAGTTCACATACAATAAAATTTACTCTACAGAAGAATGCAGTTTGATGGTGTCTGGTATATTAAAAAAGTTGCACAATGCTGGGTGTGGTGGCACACGCTTGTAATACCAGTACTTGGGAGGCTGAGCCCGGAGCATCGCAGGTTCGTGGCCAGCCTCAGCTACTTAGTGAGGCCCTCCACAACTTAGTGAGACCCTGTTTCAAAATAAAAAATAAAATAGGGCTGGGGGCGTAGCTCGGAGGTAGAATGCCCCTGGGTTCAATCCCCAGTACTCCCCTCCCCCCAAAAGTTGCACAACCATCACTACTAATTTTAGAACATTTTTTCCCTCAAAGAAACCCCCTATCTATTAGCAATCATTCCTGGCAATCACTAATTTGCTTCCTATCTTTATGACTGCCTATTCTGAATACTTTATATGAATGCAGTCATAATTTATGGCCTTTTGTGATTGACTTATTTATCATAATGGTTTCAAAGTTCATCCATGTTGTAGCATGTGTCACTACTTCATTCCTTTAAGTCCACTGTATGGATGCACTACGTTTTGTTTATCCATCCATCGGTTGAATTGATAGGCATTTGGGGTGTTTCTACTTTTTTGGTCATTATGAATACGCTTCTATGAATATTTGTGTGTATGTTTTTGTATGGACATGTATTTTCAATTCTTTTAGGTATCCGGACATTCCCAAACTTATCTGGCTTCCCATTTCCTTTTCAGCACCCCCTGGAAACATACCATATTTAAATGAATAAGCAAACAGATAAAGTGACAAATAATTTGCATTCATTTATGTATCTGTATTTTGTTCTAGCACCCCTGGGATGGGGGTGGTAGCAGCCACTTTGGAAACCCATGAATAGACTGAGGAGTAGAATTGCTGGGTCTTATGGTCACTCTCTGCTTAACCTTTGGAGGAAATGTCAGGTTATTTTCTGAAGCGACTGTACCATTTTGCAGTCCTGCCCCCCAAAACTCTTTTATGGTTTATGTTGGCTGGAGTGGATTTTCAGATGCTGCCAATTTATTCGAGCTTCAAGCCAATGTGGTCCAAAGTCTGAGAGGAACACTCAGTTTGGATTATGGGATTGGATTTAGCATCACCAGAAAAGGCCGCCTAAAGTCTATGGTGTTGCACCTAAGTATTCTGTAATGAAATCCAAAAGATAAGATAGTCTTGGATTTGATTTCTTGAGTAAGAGCTGTGATCTAGCGCAGGAAGAAGAGTTTAGACTAGTGTCTCTCGTACTTAGAATTCCCTTAGAAGGAGATTCTGAGATAAGGATTTGAGCCCAAGTAATTTCCCTGGGACAGGATCCCAGGAAACACCCGTGGAGGTGTGGGGGAAGTGAGACAGAGAAGGGAAGGAGGCCAGTAAGGGGTGTGTGCTTAAGAAGGTCACCCTGTGGGAGATTGGAGAGCCATTCATCCAGGAAATGGGGGCTCAAGCATAAACATGCCTTGGAGTTATCCCAACTTAGAGAAGAGGAAGCAGGGAATTTATTCATCATTTGCTTTGAGTGAGGGCAGCTTCTGTGGTGTGAACCTCCCAGGACTTCCGGTTTTTCCTGTACTGGCCAACTCTAACTCATAGCCACAGGTGGAGAGCTTTGATGTCCTCCCAGGAGGCTTTAATGCGCACAGGTGAGTGCCAAGGAGCCGTGGCCAAGGAACCAGCAGCATCCACCATGGCTCCCACCCAAACAGGCGCTGGTGCGTGACCCACCAGTGGCCATCTCCACTTCCATGAAGTTTTGATCAAAGTGTGCTATGAGGCTATCTCCGTGGATGTAAAGCATTGATGAAAAGTAGGACAAATGAAATCTTCTCCTAAACCCCTCCCTGAGGTAGAAAGCACAAAGCTTCCATCAAACATGGGAAATAGCTGATATATATGTTTTTTCAAAAGATGGAAGTTTGAGGCGTCTCTTTATGAGAGAAAAGAATGGGGCAATTGAAAGGCACTTGCTGAAGTAATCAGAGTCGAGAGGCAGGAATAGAAATGGAAATCAGAATTTGCCTTGAGACAACTCAGAGGGATAATCAAGGGCTAGGAATTGTGCCAGTTCCCCACAGACAGAAGCGCTGGGTTCCACAGAGCCCTGAACACATGTTTATCTTTAGGCCCAGTGGAAGAAAGGGCTGGGGAGCAGCAGCTTCCAAAGTCCCTGGAAACCAGAGTCATCTGGGACATGGGATAAAAATATCAGTCTGGGGTCTTGCCCAGTGTTTCTGGGGTAGAGGCAGGGAAGCTGGACTTTTATAGGGATCCTGGGTGATTGTGGACCAGATTTGGGGTCCTCTGAGAGGAGGCAGTAATAGTGAAGATAAAGCTCCAGATATTTTTGGAACGAGACGGGGCCATGGCCAGCCCGTTGGGCCCCTTCCTGGCACTTCCCAGCGACCGTCTTAGATGTCATTGGCCCTTGCTTTCTAACTAGCTCAGCCTCTTTTGTTCCATCTCTGGCAAAAGTATCTGGTAGGAATGTCTGCTGGGGCCGGATTTTTATCCTTGGGAACCGTGGGTGTCTCAGACGCGGGAGGTCCCCTCCATGAGACCCCACCTGAGACGAGCCAGAGAACAAGTAATCACAGATGCGGTGGTCAGATGACAGGGATACGGGGACTGTTGTTTTAACTTTGGTGTCTATGAAAAATGTAAAAAGAATTTAAATCTTCCTCTCATTCTCCATTAGGTTTTTCTTGGCCAGGGTTAAGGGTTGAATTGAATCCTCCCCAAGCTGAGAGGGCCTTTGCAGTGGCCCTGCAGCTAGAAATGAGGCCTTTGGGGTGATCTTTAAGCCAAGATGACTGGTGTCCTATGAAAAGGGGGATCTGAGGCAGATCTGCATCTGTGGGGAGCAGCAGGTGGAGATGAAGACAGCTGTGTAAGGCCCTGTCGCTCACTCCTCAGAAGGAACCTGTCCTTCCCCACACCTTGATTTTAGACTTCCAGCTTCCAGAACTGTGAGGTGGTGAACTTTTGTAGCTGTAGCCAGTCGGTCTGTGGAGCTTGGTCATGGTTAGCATCCTTGCGGTGGGGCCTAGGTCTTGAGCTTCTCTCAGTCTGTCTTTTGCTCTCCTCCATCCCCAGCATCTCCTCAGATTCTGCAGTGGCTCCTGACTTTCGGCTCTCACCATTGCCCCCGCCAGCCATCTTTCCTCCACCCAGCTGCCAGCCTCCTGCTTTGCAAATGTACTCCCCTGCTCGGAACCCTTCTGTGGCTCCCTACTGTTTCTAGGACAATGACTGAAATCCCCAGTGCCCAGCCCCCACTAAGTTGAGCCTTGCCTGCCCCTCAGCTTTATCATGGGCCACTTGTCTTCCTGTGTTCCCTGGCACTGGTTCCAGCTTAGCCTTTCTTCCATCTCAGGAATCTCTGCCAACAGTGCTCTTCTTGTCCTCCCTTCTGCTAGCCCATTCCCCTTCTTCCATCAGGACTCAGTTCATACAACCGAGGGGGAGTGATGGGGTTTGATCTGTTCTGACGTCTGTGTTCTAACATCCAGCATTATTCCACCCAACAGCAACCTTTTGCAGTGAACAACTGGTGCAACGACTTGTTTAATTTCTCTCTAGAGTGCAAACTCCACCAGGGCAGGAATATCTGTTCTGTATGTTCAACTCTGCACCCTTGGCACTTGGGACAGGAACCTGGCACAGATTAGGTGCTTAATAACTATTTGTTGCTGAAAAAAATATGGGTAGAACATAACCTCCAAGAGGGCACGGGTGGGTGTGCCTGTTTGTCCATGCTTCTTCAACACCCAGAGCAGAGCCTGGAACAGAGTCAACTCTGTGAGGGCTGGAGAGGGTGAGGGAGAGGAGGAAGGTGAGAAAGACAGGGGGCACAGGGGCGGAACTCACCTGGGTCACTCTCTGGCCCTCCTGGAGCTCTTGGTTCCAAGGGACATAGGGTGGTTTAACCATGATGAGGGTACCACAGAGGGTCAAAGGAGAGAGAGGTCCTGGGTGGAAGGAAGAGAGAGGCTGGTTGAAATGGATGCGGGGCTGGGGGTGGGGGGTGGGAGGAAGCTTAGGGACAATTTGGGGGCCGAGGAGCTGGCTTCAGAGAGGACATTTGTTTTAGTTTTCCCTGGGTCCTGTTGGCTTGAGGGTGGCCTGAGAACCCCAGGGAGGCAGCAGCGAGCTCCCCCAAAGCTTACCTGCAGCCAGTGAACTGCATGAACATTAGAGGCCTTGCAGGCTGGACTGCCTCCGGGGTATCACCAGGGTAGGTGTCATGTTGGGGTTCCCAGGCTCCCCCAAACTGAGGACTTTTCTTATGCATGTGGGGATGAGGTGCCCACTTTAGAAAGCAAATCCCTTCTTTCCCCAGGTCTCTTCTCAGTTTTCTTTGAGCTAGAGTGTGCTCCCAAGGGCCAGCAGGCAGGCCCATTATCCAGAGAGGAGAGCACTCTCCCTGAGGCTGCCCCGCTGCCAGAAGCCCTCCTCTGCACCTCCCCTGGCTCAGCACCACCCCTGGATTTTGGGGCAGGTCAGCACACTGCCAGGAGGTTTGAGTTTGATCACACAGCAGTCAAATGTGTTTTCAAGGCAGAGTGGGCAGGGTGCAGTGCTGCTCACCTGTAATCCCAGCACTTGGGAGGCTGAGGCAGGAGCGCAGGTTCCAGGCTACCATGTAGTAACTTAGTGAGAACCTGTTTCAAAATAAAAAATAAAAGAGGTTTGGGGGCGTAGCTCAGTGATAGAATGTCCCTGTGTTCAATCCCCAGTGCCACACACAAAAGAGGAGAGACTGGGGGAAACTAATCCTACTCCCGCCCCATCTGAGTCTTCTTGGAGAAATTCTGCAAACGCGGCTCAGTCTCCAGAGTGGAGCTGGCGTTAAGAAAGAGCCCTCTGTGTGACACCGGCCAGAAAGCTCCGTTCTCGGGGCCCTGTCAGGTGCAGCTCCTCCAGGGAAGGTTCCTTTGGTATGGTGGCCAACCTGTCTGCTTGTCTGTATGTCGTCAGCATGCTCATTCCTTCTCCCCCTGCTGCAGGGCTTAACTTGGGTATCTGAATTAGTAGCTCCTCAACCACAACATAAATAAGATAAAATAGGAAGAAGGTATAAATGAGGAGAAGGAAAGATTTACTATATTAAAATGCCCATTGTGATATAACAGAGCCATGACGGCATAATTCCCATCAATTCTTTGGGCTTTGTTGACTCTGCTGTGGTGGAATCAGAAAGATTGAACACAGTCGAGGCTTCGGTGTTTTTCTTTCTGCCCACCTTGTTCCAAGTGGGCTGCCTCGCCTTCTGTGGGAGCAGAGAGCTGTGCTCGGCGTTTACTACGATGAGGGAACAAATACCCTCCTTCCATTTGCTTTCAGACTCCATCAGCTCCTTGCTACAGGCTCACAGAGATCTTGCCTCTCTGTGCCTTAGTTTCTTCATCTGTAAAATGGGGTTAATAATAGTACGTTCCCTTGTGGGACAGTTGTAAGGATTAAGTGAATTAATGTAATTAACATAAGGTGAAGCACTTAAAACGGTCTGGCACGTAATAAGTGGGTATTATTTATTATTATTATCAAAATGCATAGAGTGAGAGGGGGAGAAATACTAAGATATGTATCAATCAGGCTATCCAGAGAAACAGAAGAGGCAGGAGATGATACATATTCAGTTGCATGCTGCAAAATGACATTTTGATCTACAATCAGAGATTCCCAAATGCATTGATTTACTGTCTCCCCTTTTGTCTTGTGGTACTACACCTTGGCTCTTTTAATTTAATTTATTTATTTTTGTGGCATTGGAGATTGAACCCAGGAATGTTCTACCCCTGAGCTATTCCCCCAGTCCTATTTTATTTTTTTTGGAAACAAGGTCTCACTAAGTTGTAGAGAGCCTTGCTAAATTGCTGAGGCTGGTTGAAAACCTGTAATCCTCCCATCTCAGCCTCCCAACTGGTGGGATTGTGGGCATGCACCACTGTGCCTGGCAAGACGTAACCTTCCTCAGCCCTTGTTTTCCCCACCTTCCCCACCCCAGTCTACTGTTTTCTTTTCTCATTTGATTGAAGTCCCTTTTGCTTCCTATTTTTGTTCTAGCTTCCACATATGAAAGAAAACATACAACCCTTGACTGGCCAGTATTTTCAAACACTGTTCCTCAAGCATACACCAGAGGTTCCACAGACATTTGCTCAGAATGCCGAGTCTTTAATACATTCTTAACTCTTCAATACCTGAGACGATGCGACGTGGTAGTATAGAGTTGGGATGGATATGATCTTTCTGTACAGGCCACAGTATAAATATTCTTAGCTTTTGGGTCACAGAGTGTCTCTCCTTTCTTTTTATTGTACAAAAGCAGCTATCAGCCATATGTAAAGTGTGCATGGCTGTGTTTTAATAAAACTTTATTTATCAATGCTGAAATCTGAATTTCCTATAATTTTCACACATCATGAAACAGACTTCTTCTTTTGACTTTAAAAAAGCATCTAAAGAGTCAGGTATGGTGGCACATGCCTGTAATACTGTAAGGCTGAGACAGGAGGATCGCAGGCTTGAGAACAGCCACGGCAACTTAGCAAGACTCTGCTTCAAAAGAAAAAATAAAAATAAAAAAGGGCTGAGGGTGTAGCATGGAGGTAGATGTCCCTGACTCCAGTCCCCAGTCCCACAGCATGGGGGGGGGTGTTTAAAATACTGAAAGCATTCTTAGCTTGCATGTTATTGAACAAATGGGGGCTGGGTTTGCTTGGGTGCCAGTTGGTTGACATCTCTTATAGATGAAAGTTTAACAAACTGGAGATGGCAGCAAGTTGATTTGTCTTCCAAAGCTGGTTTGTTTTCATGAACCACCTGAGGAATAAAACTTTTCCTGTTATTTCCATGCATTTTTATAAAACAAAACCAAACCCCAAGCCTATTGCAGCATGTTGATTGAAAAATAATTAGTTAAAATGTGACAGAAGTAAAAAATCAAGGTCATCTTCCTTATTGCCAATCCCTCACCCACTACTAGGGTCACAGTCCTCCAGGGACCCTGAGACCCGCTTCTTTATCCTCTTCTTCCTCCTCAGAAGTCCAGATGTACATCAGCACTGGGAGGATGAAGAAAGAGAAAGGATGAGCTGACCACAAACCCAAACACAAAGAATCACACACATTATATATAGTAATATGTATGTATATGTATGTATTTTTTTTATTTTTTAGTACTGGAGATGGAACCCAGGGGCATTTTACCTCAGAGCTACACTCCCAGCTCTATTTTATTTTGAAACAGGGCTTCAGCTTCACCAAATTATGAGGCTGGCCTCGAATCTGTGATCCTCCTGTCTCAGCCTCCCAAGTACTGGGATTATAGGCATGCACTACTACTCACATATCATACTTGAAGGACAGCTGTGAGCAGTCCCCAGGCAAGGGAGCCTTGAGCTGAGGCAAAGCCTTCTGTCTGCCCTGACCTCCCAGTCTCTCTGGCCCCACCTGGACCCCCAGTGGCTGGCGGCCTACTTAACTGTGGAGCAGCGGTTGTGATGTCTCTAAGTTCTGTTTTGTTTTGTTCCTCTCTCTACTTTCCTGTTTGCTTTCCTGAGAGTGGACACTAATTTGACTCTCAGCTTCCTTTCTATTTTTTCCTTAGGGAAGCAAACCGGGCTATTTTTGTTCACAAGACAGCGAAAGCAGCGAGGAAAAAAAGCGTGAGTGGGGTGCCCTCGGCTTCTGCTGGGATCCTCGCCGCCTCTTCCCCAGTCTCCCATGGAAAGTGCTAGGTACTCAGAACAAAGGGGAAACAGATTCATCTTTTAGAACCAAAAGGGAGGAGTGCCAGGGCTAGCTGGCTCAGACCCTTCACTTCACAGGTGGGACACCGAGCCTCCCATGGGTGGAAAGTAGGAGGGGGGAGGGGCGTCGCAGGGTGTGCAATGGCAGGAAGATGAGGCGGGTGGGGGCCCAGGCTGGGTTGGTGCCCTAGTGCCCCGCTTGAGGCGTGACCTCTTCTTGGAGGTGGTGGGAGGCCTCTGGAAGGTGCAGGCAGCGGGTATTGGATTCAGGAATGCTTCAGGAAGGCCATTTTGTGGACCACAGTCAGGGTGATGTGAGGCTGGGAGATGGGGTGGGAGGTGGGAAAGGACTGACCGAGGTACGGGTGCTTGGCAGTGAGTGGGGGGTATCGCTAGCCTGGGGAAGGCCGGTCAAGTCGGGGGCTTTTATCCAGATGGGGAGATAAGCACATTTGAAGGGTGGCGGAAGGAGTCCGGCTAGACTAGAGACAGCAGAGGACCGCCCTGCTGCAGCAAGACCTTGGAGGTGGGGATCCAGGGCCAGGTGAGTGAGGACAGGAGGGTGAGGAGGCAGGTGTCGGCTTTGACAGCCGAGTGACCCAGCCGCAAACATTGACTTGCGACACCCGCCATGTTTATGGTTGAGTTCCTGTGTCAGAGGCGTCAGTCGTCGAGAGGAGCAGCCAGGTGGGCGAGCTCTGGACCCCAGGCTGCTGTCCAGGGTCCCTTCTGCCTCCACAGCCTCCTGACTGGAGGGAAGAAGAACCAAGGTGCTGCTGGCCTCTGTTTAGTGATGGCCTATGTGGGAAAGTAGACGACGTAATGACTCAAGTGAAACTTTGCCCGCTGGATGCCAGGAAGCATCCTTCCAGAGGCCTGCGCTGGCCTTGGTCTTGACATGGCATTAAGCACCGCGCCAGCCATATTTATTTCAGACTCGTTCTAATTTCTGACAATTAGCTTCTTGGCCATTAAGCTGGACTGAGCAGGAACACTTTAATGTGCTTATTTATATCTCATTGGATACAGCCATTCCCTTGTAAGTAAGGTCTTTGTCCCACTAAGTGTCAGTGTGGAAGCTTGAAGCGACCCATCACTTTCTCAGTTCATCTCCCAGAAGGTCAGCCTTGAAGCAAAACACTTCTTTGCCTCTGCCCAGCTCACCATCCTTCTACCATTCACCTCATTTTGGAGGATGAGGACCTTAGACTCTTAGAGTTACAGTATTTGGATCAATTTGCGAGAGGAGGTGGGAGTGATGGAGGG
Organism: Graphiurus murinus; assembly: GCA_004027655.1. NCBI lineage: Eukaryota > Metazoa > Chordata > Mammalia > Rodentia > Gliridae > Graphiurus > Graphiurus murinus. The sequence goes on along the minus strand of PVLC010007634.1, from coordinate 3,375 downwards.
GGCTTCCCGGCATGGTCCCTGCAGAGAACTGGACAGTGCAGCCCAGGGGCTGAAACTTGGTGGGGTGGGGTGATGGGTGCCATCCACTGAAGGATCTAGGCAGGGAGATGTCACAGGTAGGTTTTGGCAGAAGAAGACTACGTTGGCTGCCTGTCGGAGGGTATTAGAGGGAGGCCATGGTCCTGCCCAGTGTGACCAGCTTCCACACTCCATCAGAGCCAGCGATGGCCAGCCCCATCGCTTCAGAGCCCAGCACAAAATGAAAATGTGGAGCATCTCATTCAAAAATTAAGCCCAATGGAATATTATTCAACCATAATAAGAATAGAGTACAGCCATACGCTACACTGTGGGCGGACCTCAGAAATATTATGCTAAGTGACAGAAGCCAGACACGAGAGGTCACACAGGCTCTGAGTCCGTTTGTGTAAAATGTGCAGAATAGGTAAATCCAGAGAGACAGAAGGCAGAGTAGTGGTTTCCAGGGAATAGGAAATGGAGAAATGGAGAATGACTATTTAATGGGTATGGAGTTTTTTTTTAGAGCCATGAAAATAGTTTGGAACTAGTTAGAGATATTAGTTGTACAACATGTGGCACAGTATGTACAAAATGCCACTGAATTATTTCTTTTAAAATGGTCAATATTATTACATGGCTTTTACCTAAAATTATATATATATTATATATGTATTTTAACATATACATGTTAAAAATTATTAAACCTTTCAGAATGGCAGCAGCAGGGCACTAGGCCAGTAAGGCCTTTTTAAGCACCAGGCCTGAGTAACTGCTCTAGAAGGTAGCCCCTGAGCCAGCCAGGCTGAGAGATGCAGATGGGACAGGGGCGGGAGGTCCAGGGGAGCGCTTGGCTTGATTCTGAACGCCTGGCCCCAGAGAAGTCTTAAATCTCGAGCTCCTCCAGCCTCCACCTGGCTGGCAGGTCAGCCCTTGCCTGGATCCCCAGGGACGATGCTCCTGGAGCTGCCTTCCTGGCTGCTGCTGGACTTGCTTTGGCTGCCCTTGAGCAGGCCCTCAAGTGGGGATATGTGAGCCAGAGGGCAGACCGCACATTGACCCCAACCCGCTGCATGTTACTGGGAATATCTTTGGGTGGATCTAGACCCAGTTTCATCATTTCTCAGGAAGCAGTAACAGAATAGGCTGAGAGAGAACAAAGTGGAAAAGGAGAGATGAGACCATCTACTGGGTTCTCTGGGCCAGGCAAGGTGCTTGCTCTTTGTTATCTGCATTGATTTTTACTTCAGCCCTGTGAGAAGAGCAAACTCCTCCAGTTGGAGGTGACTGAGACTCAGAGAGGTCGATTAACTGGCCTAAGTTTGCACAGGTTGGACTCTGCTGACTTGGAGTTGGATCCTGGTTTTCTGATTTCAGGGTGCTTGACTCTTGTTTCAGTTTCCTGTTGTTGTAATGAATCGCTATAAAGTTGGTGGTTTAAAGAACTAAAATTTATTTAATTTATCTTGAAGTTCTGGAGGTTAGAAGTCTGAGGTGGGCCTACTGGGCTAAGGTCAGAGTGTTGGCGGGGGAGTTTCTTTCTGGAGCACCTGGAGATCAGTCTGTTTCCTTGATTCTTTTAGCTTCTAGAAGCTGCCTACATTACTTGGCTTGTGGTTGAGTTCTATTATCTCTCTTTTTCTCTGACTATAGCAAGGAAAGGGGTTTCTGCTAATGAGGACTCGTATAATTAGACTGGGCCATCTAAATAACCCAGGATAATCTCCCATCTCAAGGCCCTGAACCTTAACCACATTGACATGGTCTCTTTGCCTTGTAAGTTAACACCGTCCGAGGTGCTGGGGATTAGCCCATGGGCATCATAGCCTTCTAGAAGGAGGAATTCCTGACCCAGCAGATGCAGAGTGAAAATTTTCCTAAAGGCTTAGTTTCTTGACATGGTTCAGAAGTTTTCACATTTTTTTTTTTAAAGATAAGCTCTGCTTCTGGTATTGTGCACATGTTTATGATGATCCATTGATTAATACTAGTAATGTAGACATTTTAGATGAGCATTTTGAATCCAGTGCCAGAATTCTGTCATTAAATACTCGTCAAACGGCTCGTCCAGTCTGGAAAGAGAGGCTGGGGAGTGTTATCAAAGGCTAAAGGACCACGAGGTCAGGCTTTAAGCTAAATTATTGAGTCCGACCCTCTGCTTTAGTACATCAGAAAATTTGAGAAGTGAGTGAAAACTCCTTTCAGAGCTCCAGTGGCCTCCAGTGTGAGGGACTCCTCTGCGAGAAGGGAGCCAGCTGCTGGTTACTCCAAGGTCGGAGAGTTTAGTGCTTAGGACATTTTAATTTTCTTGCAGTAGAGACACACCTCCTCCTTCTTCACATGTCTCCCTCAGGACTTTATGTTCTGAGTTTTTACTCTTATGTGGGGCTTGTCCATTTCCAAGGAAGACACACCCCAGACCTAGAGGTGGGTTGAGCTTGCTGAAAGGAAGGAGCTCCTTAGGGGCTGAATGACACCTCCTCCCATTCATTCAAATGTTGAAATCCTAACTCCTAGGACCTCAAACTGGGACTATATTTGAGATGTGGCTTTTATTTTTTATTTAAAAATCTTTTTGAGGGTACTGGAGATTGAACACAGGGACATTATACCGCCAAGTTATACCCCAGCCTTTTAATTTTAATTTAAAACTTTTGAAACATGGTCTTGCTAAGTTGCTCAGGATTACGCTAAATTGCTCAGGCTGGCCTTGAACTTGCAATCCTTCTGTCTCAGCCTCCTAAGTGCTAACATTACAGGTGTGGGCCACCACGCCCCTGCTGATATGTGGCTTTTAACAAGGTAATTAAAGCAAACTGAGGTCATATGGGTGGCCCCAATCCAGTAGGACTGGCATTCTTTTCAGAAGTGGAGATGGGGACACAGGTATGTATGTGCCTGAGGAAATGGAAAAGCGGGCTGGTGGCCAGCCAAGGAGAGAGGACCTAGAGGAAAACTGACCTGCCAACCCTTTGATCTTGGTCTTTCAGCCCCAGAATTATGAAAAAATATGTTTCTATTGTTGCGGTCTCTCTGTGGCAGCTCCTATAACCCAACACTGGGAACTCATCACCAGAACTGCCCCAGGTGACTTCCCTTTCTTACTGGGGGATCCCCACACCCCAGAAGCCGAGGATACAGAAGGCAAGTTCTGAACGAAGCAGAAAGAGAACAAAAATCCAAAATATGACTAGGTTCTCAGCAGGCTGCACACTGGTGCACTCAGGTCAGGGCAAGGTCCCTTAGCTCTGCACAATGTTGGGTCTATAGTGTCTCCTTTCCTTCCCTCCCTCCCCTCCTTCCTTCCCTCTCTCCCTCCCTCCCTCCCCTCCTTCCCTCCCTCCTTCCCCCTCCCTC